>JAQZBX010023053.1:8880-19628 GCA_029593785.1 Cabassous unicinctus | reverse complement strand
TTAAATTAATACTTTTAAATTTATTGAGTCTTTCGTAAGGGTTCAGTTTGTCCTGTGTCTTGGCATATCCTCAATGGAAAGGGTTACTAAAACCACAATGATATTCTGCTAAGGTACTCCATTATTTACAATTAAACAAATCTGGCAACAAAAATGATAGTGATGACTTTACAAACTTAACTTTTCATGCATTTTATTTATATCATTTTTTACAAATGCTACGACATTTGACAAAGATTAGTGTACATTACATTCCATATATGATATGAACCAGTGGGTTCAATCTTCATTTTTACCCAAGAGAATTGAGTGCATAATTCAAAAGAAACTTGGAGAATACACATAGCAGCTCTAATAATGCTAACTAATAGGTGTTAATGGTGCAGGTGTCCAACAAAAGGAAATGTTTAAACAAATATGAAATATTTTATAAAATGCAATATTACTTAAAATTTAAAAACAAAGTCCACTGATACAGTAAAACTGTGGATAAATATCAAAAATGATAATGTGAGGTTGACAGAGCGACTTAAACTAAAGAGTTGGCATTGCATGATGTGAATTATAATAAAGCTTTAGAGCAGTTTTTACTTTGCCAAAGGGCAGCGAAAGCAAAGTACCAGAAATGGGTTGGCTTTTATAAGAGGGATTTACTTGGGGTAAAAGCTTATAGTTCTCAGTCCATGAGAAGTCCATATCAGGGCACCATAAGAGGTGCTTTCTCACCAAATTCAGTTACCACATGGCAAAGCAAGTTGGCTGCTAATCTCAGCAGAAGTATCTGCTTTCTGCAGCTGTAGGCAAACCTGGCACAGTGCTTGTCTCTTACCAGGCTTCCTCTCTCTCTCTCTCTCTCTCTCTCTGGGCCTCCACTTTTTGAGCATCTCAGGGGTTTCTCTCTTTCAAGCTCAGCTGTGGGCAAACCTCTCTTACATGGCAGCATCAACTATGGTGGCTTCCTTCAATTTCCTGTATCTCTTCATCTGTCTGTCTCTCTGTGTCAGTGGGTTTATATCAGACCCATCCATGGGGCAGAGAATCAACCTGATGTAGTCTAGTCAATATTGTATTAGGTGTGAGATGATCATGTGATTTTTTTTTCTGTCCATCTGTTAATATGGTATATTACATTGAGTGATTTTTTTACATTGAAACTTCCTTTTATACCTGGCATGAAACCCACTTGATCATGGTGTATAATTCATTTGATGTGTTACTGAGTTTGATTACCAGGTAATTTGTTGAGGATTTTAGCATCCAGGTGAATTAGAGATTGGACTGTAATTTTCATGTGGAGTCTTTATGTGGCTTTGATATTAGGGTGATATGGGCATCATAAAATGAGTTAAGCATTGTTCCATCCACTTCTATTTTGTGGAAGACTTTAAGCAGGATTGTTAGTTGTTTCTGGAATGATTGGTGGAATTCACCTGTGACGCAATCTGGTCCTGGGTTTTTCTGGGTTGGTAGGTTTTTGATGACTAATTCAATCTCATTACTTGTGATTGGTCTGTTGAGTTCATCAGTTTCTTCTTTTGTCAATGTAGGCTGCTTTTGTGTTTCTAGAAATTTGCCCACTTCATCTCAGTTATCCATCTTGTTGGTATACAATTTTTGAAAGTATCCTATTATGATACTGTTTATTTCCTTGGGATCAGTGGTGATATGCCCTCTCTCATTTGTTATTATATTAATTTGCATCTTCTTTTTTTTTTCCTTTGTTAGTCTAGCTAAAGGTTTGTTAATTTTATTAATCTTTTAAAAGAACCAGCTTTTGGTTTTGATAGTTTTTTCTATGCTTTTTTTTTTTTTTTAATTCTCAAGTTCATTTAGTTCTCTCATCTTTGTTATTTCATTCTCTCTGATTGCTTTGGAATTAGTTTATTTCTTCTTTTTCTAGTTCCTCCAAATGTACGGTTAGGTCATTGATCTTAGCTCTTTCTTCTTTTTAAATATAGGCAATTTATGACTATAAATTTCCTTCTCATCACTGCTTTTGCTCCATCCCATAGGTTTTGATAAGCTGTGTTCTCATTTTCATTCATTTCAATGTAGTTACTGATTTCTTTTGCAATTTCTTCCTTGACCCACTGATTGTCTAACAGTGTGTTGTTTTACTTCCATATTTTTGTGCCTATTCTGGTCCTCTAACCCTTATTAATTTCAAGATTCATTCTTTTGTGGTCAAAGAAATTAATTTGTATAATTTCAATTTTTCTGAATTAGTTGAGGCTTTTCTGTGACCTAGCATGTTGTCTATCCTGCAGAATGATCCATGTGCACTGAAGAAGAATTTAGATATTGCTGTATTTGGGAGTAATGTTCTGTATAGGACTTTTAGATCTAGATTCTCTAAATATTATTCAAGTTCTCTGTTTCTTTATTAACCCTCTATCGAGATGCTCTGTCTAATGTTCATAATGGTGTATTAAAGTCTCCCACTATAATTATAGAGCCATCTATTTCTCCAATTAGTTTTTTCAATATTTGCCTCATGTATTTTTGGGCACCCTGGTAAGGTGCATTAATGATTATGATTGTTCTTTTTTCTTGAAAGAGTACTCCTTTTATTAATATAAAATGTCCTTCTCTATCTCTTAAAATATTTCTGCATTTGAAGTTTACTTTGCCTGATATTAGCATAGCTACTCCTGCCATTTTTTTTGGTTATTTTTGGCATGTAAAATCATTTTCCAACCTTTCAATTGCAATCTCTTTGTTTCCTTGGGTATAAGGTGAGTTTCTTGTAGACAGCATATAGATGAGTTATATTTCCTTAACTTTTCTGCCAGTCAGTGTCTTTTGACTGGATAGTTCAATCCACTAACATTCAATGTTATTACTGTCAAGGCAGTACTTACATTAGCCATTCTTTTCTTTAGGTTTATATATGCCATATTTTGTTATTTCACTTTATATCTTTTTAGTTATTCTTATGAATAATCTTCCTTTTTACAGTCTTCTTCAACCTTACCTCTCCTCTTTTTTCCATTCATCCTGCAAAACTCCCTTTAGTATTTCTTTTGTTTTCTCTCACAATTTTTTTTATTAGAGAAGTTGGAGTTTTACAGAAAAATCATGCTTAAAACACAGAGATTCCATCTACCACTCTAATATTAAAACCTTGTATTTGTGTGGTACATTTGTTATAATTCATGAAAGAACATTTTTTATAATTGTGCTATTAACTATATTCCATCATTTACAATAGGTTTCCTTGTTTCTGTTATACAGTCATTTTTTTTTACTTTTTTATTTTATTTATTTTTATATATTTTATTTCTTGAAGGGCAGGTTTCTTATTGAAAACTCTCTTAATTTCTCTTTATTTGTGAATAGTTTGAACTCTCTGACATTTTTTAATGCCAGTTTTGCTGGATAAAGAATTCTTGATTGACAGTTTTTTATTTGTTTGTTTTAGCACCTTAACTATGTCATATCAATGCCTTCTTGCCTCCATGGGTTCATATGAGAAATCAGTGCTTAATCTTATCAAGGCCCCTTATATGTATTGGATCTCTTTTCTTTTGTTGCTTTCAGTATTCTTTATCTTCAACATTTGACAATTTGATAAGTATATGTATTGGGGTAAGCCTGTTAGAATTTAAACTATTTGGAATGTGCTATACTTTCTGGACATCAATATCCATGTCCTCAAAATAGTTGATAAAATTTCAGCCATTGTTTCCTCCAACATTCCTTCTGTCCCCTTCCCCATCTGGGATGCCTATAATGCATACATTTATGTCTTTCAAATTGTCCTTCAGTTCCCTAAGTCCCTGCTGAATTTTTTCTATTTTTTTTTATTTGTTATACTACCTGTGAACTTTCACATGTTCTATCTTTAATATCACTAACTCTTTCCTCTGCCTGTTCAAGTCTAATGTTATGTGCTTCCTGTGTGTCATTATTTTCTTGCATTGTACCTTTCATCACCATCAGATCTGTTATATTTTTGGTATGCTTATGATTTCCTCTGTATGTACACCTACTGTCTTCTTAATAGGCTTTATCTTTACCTTCACTTCACTAAGTTGATTCATGATGTTTGTTTGGACTTTCTTGTTTAGCTGTTCCACATTCTGTGTCTCCTCCTGTTATTTAGTTTGTTCATTAGACCAAGCCATGTCTTTCTGTTTCTTGGGGTGGCTGGTCATTTTTTGCTGGTATTTACTTATCTGTTTATCTTGGTAGGCTTATTCTGTTGGAGAGCTTCTTTTTCTACTCTAAGATTTAATTTAATTTTATTTTGTGTTAATCTTTTGACACTGGGGTCCAGTTATTCCAAATACTTGTAGTTTTCCATGTTTACCCCCCAAATTATTAAGAACACAGGAAAGGAAGGAAAGAAGAAGAAATAGAGAATTTAAAATATTTGGGAAAGTATACATAAAAGAACTAAGAAGGAAAAAAAATAAATAATAAAAGTGAAAAACCATAAATATTTTAAAAAGAATTAGAATAAAAAGGTGGAATAAAAAAAGAAACAGGAAAAAATAGAAGAAAATAAAAGACCAGAGATATGAGAAAAGAAGAGAAGAAAGAAAATGAAGATTAAACAAGAGAAGGTAGAATAAAGAAAAGCAACAGAAGAGGGAAAAATTTTTTTTAATTAAAGAAACAAACTAGGAGAAAAAAGAGAAAATGAAGGGAAAAAAGGCCAGAAAAAACAGGCATCTCTCTCAATGCACTAGGAAGCCTCTCAGGCTGCCAGTGCTCACCAATCAATCACCCTGCTGTCTGCCCTCCCCAAGTAAGGTATCCAAGTGTAGAGAAAAGGATAAAGAATAAAAAAATAAATCTAAAGTGTAAAATAACAAATCAAAAAACCTTAGAAAATCTCAATCCATGTTCTCTGTCTCAAGGCTGCTTCTCCTTCAAATCCTCCTTCCTGCCGCTCCTGCAGATCCTCTTCCCATGGCCATATCCATTAGGCCTCTTAGGCTTTTAATTTTTTAGAAGGTACATATTGTAGAACCATGGACCTCATATTTGGGAAGCTGGAATTCAACCACTGAGCTACACTCGCTCCACTGGTTAGGTTAGGCTCCTGCTTCTGCACACCCTCTTTTCCCTCAGGACATGTGGGCTTCTGATTTGCTGGTTGCCTCTCCAGACTACCCTCATTCCCAGGCTGTTAGATGCCTGTCAGTCCATCCCTTCACTCGCTCAGTTCCTCTCTGTCCCAGGACAGTTGGTTTCCTGCCTGGTCAGCTCCCCTTCCCCTCTCCCTGGAGCTGTTTCAGCTATAACTGACATCTTTTTTCTGCTATGCCTGCCCTTTGTCCCCTCCCCTTATATATCTCTCCCCCTCAGTTGGCTGGATGCTGGTCTTTCACACCTATTTGCTCCACAGCTTCCCCACCTCAAGAGCCTGTTGGATACCTGGACACACTCCTGGTCCCTGGGTGGGGGGAGGCTTTCTTCACCATCAGAGGAAGTGCTGGTCTTCCAGCCAAGTCATTTCCCTAGCTCCCCTCTCCCTCTGAGTCACCTTGAGTTCACTATCTCCTATAGGTTCATTTTCCCACTGCCAACTGGGTCACCCCTGTTTAGCTGCCCTCTCCAATTGACCCCATGGTCTCACAGCTGCCCTTTTTCCAGGTAAACTTGCCAACCTTTCTGTATTTTATGAAAGAGTATTGTAGACTGCCATTCCCTACTCCATCATCTTGAATCTTAGAATTTTTTAGTAAGGTTTATTGTAAAAGTGTGGAAATGAATAGAGTTGATAGCAATCCATTATAATGAGTATAATTAACACTGCTCAGTTATAAATGTGGTTGCGTCTGAAAAGGGTATTCTAGGGATCTAAATGTCAAATGAAAGGAAGCTAATGCGAATATTCTCACTGTCTTGATTTTGTGATAATCAAGGTAGGCTAAACATCCACTATATTAGAAATCATAAATATATCCCCAGACCTAGTTTTCCTCCCTAGGTCTGGGTTTTAGAATGCTGGTGATAAAATAAGCCTGATTTATTGTATGACCACCCTGTATGGAAAAAGACTGTAACTCTAGGTATCATTGGTCAACCATAAGAGATATAGCAGGGGGATGGATGAGGCTTGGGTGGTTGGACATTCATCACCCATATGGAGGGACCCAGGTTTGATCCCCAGGACTTCCCAGTAAAAAGAAAAATATAGAGGGTGCAAGGGTCACCATGCCCCATGCAAAGGTGCACCACCAGGCCCTGTGAGCAGGTGAGCCCACTAGGCTCCATGCACAGTTGTGCAGCAAGGCCCTGTAATGGGTGAGCTCCCCAGGCACTGTGCTTGGGCACACCGCCAGGCCACATGTGCTGGTGAGCTCCCCAGACCCCATGAGTGGGTGTGCCACCAGTTCCCATCCATGGTTGCGTGGCCCGGCCCTGTGCATGGGTGCACCATCAGGCCACATAAACCACACAGAAAGATGACATAACAGGAGTGTGACACAAGGGACACTTAAGATGAGATGCACCGACAAACCAAGAACTAAGGTGGTGCAGGTGTTAGGATGCCTGTCTCACACATTGGAGATTCTGAGGATCAAATCCCAGTGAAGACAAGAGAAGAAGGATGAGAATAGACAGTAGGAAATGGACACAGAGAGTTGCGCAGTGAATGGACACAAAAACAGTAAAAATGGGGGGGGGCAGGGAGGTTAAAATAGACAAAAATAAATAAATTCTTTTAAAAAAATGTATAAGGAAGTAATATATGGACTATAGTTAGTAGTAATACTTTGAGGATGCTCTTTCATAATTTGTTAACAAATGTTTCACAACAATGCAAAGTATTTGTTGTGGGGTGATATGTGGGAACCCTGTATGATGTTATGCATGTTTGTTTTGTAAGGTCACAATGTTTACTGAAAACTTATAGTTTATGTATGTTCATGTATGAATGATATACTTCAAAAATTTGTTTAAAAAAAAAAAGGAAGGAAGCTAGAGGATAATGTAGGGACTGTATACCAGTGATTTTGGTCGTGGTTGAAGATTGCGGTTAAATATATAAATATAAGAAAATGTTCTTCTATTAAAAGTTGTTAAGATTATGGTGATAAATGGGAAAATTACAAACCTAACTTGTGGATGATAGTTACCAGTAGTAGTGTAATATTTTAGAGCAATGGAAAAGAGCCTACAATATCAATTTTAAGTTTAAAAAAATAGAAAGGTAAAAAGGCTATGGGATTATTCCTTTTGGAGTAATAAAAACATTCTAAAATTGACTGAGGTGATGAAAGCACACCTATGTAATCAAAATGAGAGCCAGTGAGTGTACACGTTGAATGGATTTTACAAATAAACATGGTACTGCTTAACAGTAATCCTGTGGAACTCTGGTTAACAGAACAAATATGAGAATGGTCTCTCATGAACTATGACAAATATTTTATACTAATACAAAGTTTTAATAATAAAGTAGGTTGGGGGAAATACTCCAAATGTAAGATATGGACTATTGTTATTAGTAATATATTGATGATTTTTCATAATTTATAACAAATATTTCACAATAATGAAAGATGTTGGTGGTAAGATGATTTATGAGAGCACTGTATGATGTTATGCATGTTTGTTTAGTAAGTTCACAACTTTTACTATACACTTACTCTTTATGTATGTTCATATATGAATGGTATCCCTCAATATATTTTTAAATGAAAAAAATTCCTTAAAGCTAAAAATATTCATCACATTAATAGTGATCTAATCTGATAGGAAACATCTCCCAAAACACCAAGAGAAAGCAAGCATACCCTTTCTTAAGGATGAGTATGTTACTACACGATCAATGCTCAAAGATATAATCACTATATCTTGAGAAAAAAAATGAATGCCTATGTGAAGACACTATAAAGCAACTATCAAATAAAGAGATTAGTCAGGAAGCTGGTGCTTGGAGGAATGGGAGGTCAATGAGTTTCCCAATTTTACATTTGCAGCATGATGGCAATGTTGAACCTACACCATGTGCAGAAACTACACTTAGGATATTAATACCTGAAGCAGTTTGATATTATTTATGAATTCCAAAAACAGATATTGATTATGTTTTTAAACTGGTCTGTTCCTCTGGGTGTGATACCCTTTCACTGTATTAAATTCAAAGGTTTTAAGTTTACTGAATTAAATCATTTTAGGGTCTTTGATTCAAACACAGGAAGGTATGACTCAGCATTGATTTCTCACCCCCTTGGGCTATATAAATGTACACTCACAGAAAAAGCCACACAGAGAAAAAGATACAGAGAGGAGAGAACTTGGTCATTTTCATTCTGCCACATGACAGAAAGGAGAAGGCTCAAACAACTGAAGCCCCAGGAAGAGAGATGAACCCTATGCCAGCCTACAGCTGAGATCAGAAAAAAAACTGGTCCCAAGGAGCCTTAAGAAGAAAAAGGAAGGAGAGACCAGTTGGGTTTTCTAGTGCCTTGTAACTGTAAGCTTTTACACCAAATAAATACCCTTTATAAAAGGCAACAGAATTCTGGTTCTTTGCATCAGCACCCTTTTGGCAGACTAATACAATTCCATCTTCACAATGTTATTTATCTATATAAGGCCTGAAATATATGTAAGATGTGTCTATTGATACAATTATTTGAAATATATGCAAACATACATATTGAAAATAAATTTGAAACCGTACAGATATATAAAGTAGATACAAAAAGCTAATGTGGCTATATGGCTTTGTACTTATCAAACATTATACATCTGAAGGCATGGATGCTTGGGTCAATATTAAGGGTATTTGCATCATGATAGACAAATCAATGCTAAATTTATATTCACCTATTATCATAGCTTCCAGATAAATAATCCCTAACAATACATATCACAAAGGAGTACTTAAAATATCCAATATTATACCTAGATAAGTAAAAACACTTCAGCCAGTATAATAAGCATGAGGCAAGCATAAGGGAAGGTATAAAACTTTTGAACAATACAGTTGACTAACTCCTAATGGTGTAGAATATGCATCCAAGGGTATGTTAGTAGTTTGAAACCAAAAGGTGTGTGCTGTCTAACTATAGTTGAATTAAACTGGAAATCAATGACAGAAAAGTACCTAGCACCTCTAAGAAGCATGTTGAGGCTTTCTACTTTCCAAACATGATAAAAATGTTCCATTTATACCATGATTGTGAAGACTGTACAACAGTTATTGTAGCATTTCCTCATAGGCACTCTGTGCCAGGTATTAGTCTAAATAGCTACACATTCCATCTCAAGCAGCACTGAAGGTGGTTACCATCATTAATGTGCTAACAGGTGGAGAAACCAAATCATCAGAGGTAAAGCAATGCTATGATTATCATCCAGCTCACAGGACACCATACTGGGGTTTGGCGCCAGGGTCTTATACAAATTGGACAATTTCAGAGAGATTATTTTTTCATTTATCCATTAGCAATACCATGAGTTTGGTCTGAGTAGTGAATATAACTCCGTTCTTGAAAGGAAAACCCTGAGGATGAGCGGGAAAAATTAGAGTACCAGGACTAGGCTGACGCTAGGCTCTGCATCTCCTACTCTGCTCCTTGATCTCAAGGATCCACCATTATTTCACCTTAACAGCCCTCAAAATATTAGGGGGACTATGATTTTCTTTCTAAGAGATTATCCATTTAATCATCACCAATTATTTTCATAAATTCAAATGCACTAATATATCTCAATATATAAAAGTTCTGTTCATAGAACAGAACATTCATTAACAACATACACATCATGCAATACCTTTCTATCTCAGCTTATTCAAATTCTGAGACAAGTTCAGATTTTATAGGAAAACATAATACTGTTTAATATAAAACCGAAGACTCAAAACACTTAATGTAGTTAACTTTGTATTGTTAATAAAGGAATGCATTTTCCCCACAGGTGATATCTACATATCAAAAGTTGCAAATGACATTTTATTTTAACAGAGAAACCTGAGCATCTATTTAAATTCAAGGTGTACATGGAGAAGCATGAGAAACTTGTGATGACATTTATTGGGAAACATTTACCTCATTGAAAAAGGAGAGAGGATGAAGACTGGAATGGTTAAGTGGCATTAAGAAATACATGGTTCCATTCAACCCAAGAAAACAGATAAGGGGAGGAAATAAATGAAAATATATAAGATTCTTAAAATAGAAATTCTAAATGCAGTAGGGCAAAATCTCTTAGAATATTTTAAATGGATAAAGACAGTGTACACTGACATTGAGTAGAGACTGGGGCAATACACATAATTTACCCTTCTAGATGGATGGAAACTCAGATCATAACAAATATTTCTGAGCTGAAGTTATCAAGTTTAATAATCTTGACCTTACAGTTGAGAAAGATCAAGAATATTAAAACATGAAGCAATATAGAAAAAGTTTTGAACAGTCCTCATGGACAACCTAATAGTGAACATGTGGGAAATCAGTGGAGAGATGTTTCAGCTCTGGATCATTGTAATTTAATAGTGATGCCAAAATTGGGGTCTTACAGATCCTGCAGTATTCACAAGGCTTGAATGTTGCTGTATTGGTGAATTCTGAGCCTGAATGAGGAGTATGGGTTGACATGGTGGGGAACAGTGAATCTCAGTAGGACCAGGAGTTGTGCTGGAGGAAATGCTCCATGTGACAAAGCACTATTGGAGCAGACAAATCTGACTTTGAATGCCCACATTTCCACTTACATTTTCATTGATTAATAAGTGTCCTTGACCTTTCAGTTGCATACTCTTTTTTTTTTTTTTT
>JAQZBX010023052.1:0-31118 GCA_029593785.1 Cabassous unicinctus | reverse complement strand
GTATTAATGGTTTAATAGAATGAGTTTGGTAACTTTCTTTCTTGTTCAATTTTTTTGGAAGAGCTTGAATAAGTTTGCTATTAAATCTTCTTTGCATTTAAAGTCTGTTTTGTCTGATAATAGTATAGCTCCCCCTGCTCTTTTTTGGTTACTATTTGCAAGGAGTATCTTTTTCCAACCTTTCAGTTTCAGCTCTTTTGTATCCCTGAGTCTAAGATAAGTTTCTTGTAAGGAGCATATGGATGTGTCAGGTTTTTTAATCCATTCTGTTAGCCTGCATCTTTTGATTGGGGAGTTCAGTACATTCACATTCAATGATATTACTGTAAATGCACTATTTACTTTCACCATTTTATTCTTTGGTTTTCATAAGTCTTATCATATTTTTGTCTGCCTTTTTATTATTTTGTTATCCTTTCTTCTGTACTCTCCTCCAAGCCTCTCTTTCCTGTCTTTTTCTTTCAGGTTCTAAGGCTTCCTTTAATATTTCCTGCAAAGGTGGATCCTTTTTTGCAAACTCTCCTGGTTTCTGTTTGTTTGTGAATATATTACACTCACCTTCATATTTGAAGGACAATTTTGCTAGATAAAGAATTCTAGGCTGGCAGTTTTTCTCTTTCAGTATCCTAATTGTATCATACCACTGCCTTCTCACCTCCATTGTTTCTGAAGAGAAATCCATGCTAAGTCTTACTGGGCATCCCTTGTACATAATGGTTTGCTTCTCCCTTGCTGCTCTGAGAATTTTCTCTTTATCTTCAACATTTGACATTCTGAGTAATATGTGTCTTGGAGTAGGTCTATTCAGTTTTATTCTGATTGGGGTATGGTGTGCTTCTTGGACATGTAAATTCATTTCTTTCATGAGAGTTGGGAAATTTTCAACTATTATTTCCTCAAATACTCTTTCTGCCCCCTTTACCTTCTCTTCTCCTTCTGGAACTCCCATGACACATATGTTGTTGCATTCCATGTTGACATTGAACTCTCTGAGTGCCTTCACAATTTTTTCCACTCTTTTCTCTTTCTGTTCTTTTCTCTCTTCAGTTTCAGCTATTGCGTCTTCGTATCACTTATTCTTTCTTCTATCATTTCGAGTGTGCTGTTGTATGCTTCTAATGTGTTTTTGATCTCACCTATCATGTCTTTCATTCCCATGAGCTCTGTAATTTTTCTGTTCAGGATTTCAGACTCTTCTTTATGCTTGCTCAGTGTCTTCTTGATGTCATTTATCTCTTTAACCATATTGTCTTTCAACTCATTTATTTTGTTTTGGAAATTTGTGCACATCTTGTTGATTATTCTCTCAAATCTTGCATCTCTTCTGGGGCTTTGATATATTCTTTTTCTTGTGTCATGTCTTCTGTTTTCTTAGTATGGCTCACAATTTTTTGCTGATGTCTAAGCATCTGATTAGGATGTAGTTTACTTAGATGCTCAATTTCTTTCTCTTCTGTAGGGATTTAGTAGCAGGAGGCAGCGTGTTACCACTGCTCTTTGATTTTTGGCTCAGCCTGGATTGTTAGGATTATCCCTGCTAGTTGCTCAAAACTAGGCACCGGGCCCAGTAATTGGTAGTAGATTTGCTTCCTAGGGCCTTAGGGAGGGAGTCTATAGGGGTCGGAAAAAGCCTCTCCTACTTATTTTTAATTTTCTAGCATACACATCCTTGGTCTGCCAGTAGGTGGCACTCTTTGGCCACCCTCAGTTCAATGACTGAGAGTTCTCCAGCCTTCTCTGGCAGCCTCCTCCCTTTTCCTAGCTAGGAAATATTTCTACTCTCCTCTGAGTCCTCAACATCAGTCCAGGATAGTAGAGAAGGAGATTGGGAGGGTTGTATATCTTTAGTTCCTTTCCAGCTCCCAAGGCAAACAATGGTGCAGCCCCACTCAGCCTGGAAGTTCTCCTGGATATAGCAGACCAAATTTGTAAGTCAAAAGCTGAGTCAGCCTTATGCTATGTTGCTCTCTCTTCCCTTTCCTGGGGAGGTGCATCCTCAACAATCAGTTTGGACTAGAAGAGAGGGAAATTGTGAAAGTTGGATTTCTCCAGTCCTGACTAGGCTCCCAAGGCAAACCATGGTGATTAAATTATGATTAATCACCCTGCCTGGAAGATCTGGTGGGGCACAGCAGACCAAATTTGTGGGTCAGAAGCTGAGTCAGCCTTAGGCTGTGTCCCTGTCTCTCCCCTTTCCTGGGATGGTAGATCCCTGGAGCCCCCTTTGTAGCCACAGGCTCAGAGGCCCAGGAATTCTAAAATGTCTTTAGTGTGGAGGAGAGTGCCGGCAGCAGCTGCTGCTGGTATCAACTCACAGTCTGTAGTTGTGACTTCCCTCTTTTGTCCCTGTCTCCTCTGGGCATTATCCAGCCTTCACCTGCTGCCTTAAACCCTAGAAGATCTTTTTCTAGGCTGTTTCAGCCTGCCCTCTAGCTATTTTTCTGGAGAAGGAGAGAGTCCCATATATTTCTAGTCCACCATCTTCCTACCCCCACCCTCCTTTTTGTTCTGCTCTCTGTGTGTTCTTCTGTGTCTACTTGTCTTCTTTAGGCAGCACCAGGAACCAATCCTGGGACCCTCCAGAGTGGAGAGAGGCTGCTCAATCTCTTGCACCACCTCAGCTCCCTGATCTGCTGCATCTCTCATCGTCTCTCTTCTGTTTCTCTTTTTGTTGCATCATCTTGCTTTGCCAGCTCTCCACGTGGGCTAGCACTCCACGTGGGCCAGCTCTCTGCTTGGACCAGCTAGCTTTTCACCAGGAGGCCCTGGGAATCAAACCCTGGACCTCCCATATAGTAGACTGGAGCCCAATCACTTGCGCCACATCTGCTTCCCTTGGGGAGTTGTTGATGACTGTTTCAATCTCTTTACTTGTGACTGGGTTGTTGAGGTCTTCTATTTCTTCTAGGGTCAGTGTAGGTTGTTTGTACATTCCTGGGAATTTTTCAAGTTCATCTACGTTTTCTAGTTTGATAGTGTACAAGTTGTCCATAGTATCCTCTTATCTCTTTTATTTTTGTGAGGTCAGTAGTAATGTCCCCTTTTTCATTTTTTTCTTTTATTTATTTGCATCTTCTTTCTTTTTTCTTTCTTAGGCTAGCTAAATGTTTATCAATTTTGTTAATCTTCTCAAAGACCCACTTTTGGTTTTGTTAATTCTCTCCGTTGTTTTTTGTTCTCAATTTCATTTATTTCTGCTCTCATCTTTATTTCATTCATTCTTCTTGCTTTAGGAATATTTTGCTGTGCTTTTTCCAGCTCATCTAGCTGTGTAGATAGGTCATTGATTTCAGCTCTTTCTTTTTTAAAAAATGTAAGCATTGAGGACTATAAATTTCCCTCTCTGCATTCCCTTCACTACATCTCATCGTTCTGATATATTGTGTTCTCGTTTTCACTAGTCTTGAAATACGTATTGATTTCTCTGACAATTTCTTCTTTGACCCACTGATTATTAAAGAGTATGTCGTTTAATCTCCATAATTGTGAGTTTTCCCTTTTTTGAACTCCTATTGATTTGAAACTTTATTCCATTATGATCAGAGAAAGTGCTTTGTATAATTTCAATCTTGTTAAATTTATTATGATCTTCATTGTGACACAACATATGGTCTATCCTGGAGAAATATCCATGAGTACTTGAGAAGAATGTATATCCTGCTCTTTTGGGGTGCAGTGTTCTGTATATGTCTATTAGGTTTAGTTCATTTATGATATTATTCAAGCTCTCTGTTTCTTTATAAAAGTCATGTACTGAAGTCTCCAAATATTATTGTAGAGACATCTATATCTCCCTTCAATTTTACCAGTGTTTGCCTCATGTAATTTGGGGCATCCTGGGTAAATGCATGTATTAGTCAACCGATGGGGTGCTGACACAAAATACCAGAAATCTGTTGGCTTTTATAAAGGGTATTTATTTGGGGTTGAAGCTTATAGTTACCAGGCCATGAAGTATAAGTTACTTCCCTCACCAAAGACTATTGTCATGTGTTGGGGCAAGATGGCTGCCAACGTCTACCAAGAGTACAGGCTTCTTGGGTGCCTCTATTCCTAGGGTTCTGTTACTCTCTGGGCTCAGCTGCTGTGGTCTCTCCACAAGGCCAGCTGTAGATTAGCAGGTGAATGGCTCTGTCTCTCTCCCTGGAACTACTGCCACATCTAAGGAGCTGTCTCTATTCCTCTGTGTTCTTCTCCTGTGTGTTCACTTCCTGGGCTCCAGCTCAAAACTCCCAAATCTGTCCTTTGCCATGTCTTTTCTCTGAGTCCCCACCCACCAAGGGGCCTGGGACTCAATTCCCTACTGACGTGGCCCAATCAAAGTCCTAATCATAATTTAATCAATTAAAAGTGATACCTCTGACAGATCAGTTTACAAGCATAATCCAATAACTATTTTTGGAATTGATAAGCAATGCCAAACTGCTACAAAGCATATACATTTATGATTGTTAGTTCTTCATATTGAATTGTTCCTTTTATTAATATATAATGCCTTTTTCTCTCTTTTATAACAGCTTTACTATTAAAGTCTATTTCATCCAATATGATTATAGTTATTCCAACTTTTTTTTTTTTATTACTGCATGCATGGAATACTTTTTTTCCAGCCTTTCACTGTCAATCTATTTGTATCCTTTGTTCTAAGATGAGTCTCTTGGTGGACAGCATATAAATGGCTCATATTTTCTTATCCATTCCAACAGTCTGTGTCTTTTGATTGGGAATTTTAACCCATTAACATTCAATATTATACTGTCAAGGCTGTTTTCACTTCATCCATTTTGAGCTTTGGGTTTTATCTGTCATACCTTATTTACACCACTCTTTCTACACTTTTAGTTACATTTACTGATATAGTCTTCATTTCTAGACTCTCTTACAAGCCTGTCTCTTGTCTTTTCTTTTCAGACTGTAGCATTCTATTTAGTATTTCCTGCAAAGTTGGTCTCTTAGTTAAACATTCTCTCAGTTTCTGTTTATCTGTGACTATAAAATGAACCCTAATTTTTGAAAGACAATCTTGCCCTATATATGATTCTTGGTTGGCAGTTTTTCTCTTTGGGTATCTAAAATATATCATACCACTGCCTTCTTGCCTCCATGACTTCTGATGAGAAATTGGCACTTAATCTTATTGGGCATTACTTGTATGTGAAGAATTGCTTTTTCTCTTGCTGTTCTCAGGATCCTCTCTTCATCTTTGGCATTTGACATTCTGATTAGTACGTATCTCAGGGTTTATTAGGATTTATTTTGATGAGAGTGTGTTGTGCAGCTTGGATGCAGTATCTATGTCCTTCAGTGGGGTTGGGAAATTTTCTACCATTATTTCCTCAATTATTCCTTCTACCCCCTTTCCCTTCTCTTCTCCTTGTGGGACCCCAATGACAGGTATGTTTGCATGTCTCTTGCCATCATTTAGTTCCTGAGACCCTGTTTAAATTTTCCATTATTTTCTTTATCTGTTCTTTTGCATGTTCACTTTTGGAAGTCCTGTCTTCAAACTCACTGATCCTTTCTTCTGCCTCTTCAAATCTGCTCTTATATGCCTCCTGTGTATTTTTAATTTCATTTATTGTGCCTTTCATTACCATAAGATCTGATAGTTTTCTATGTATGCTTTCAAATTCTTCTTTGTGCTCACCCAGTGTCTTAATATCCATAATCTCTTTAGCCAACTCATTGAATTTATTAAGGAGATATGTTTGAAATCCTATGATTAGTTGTCTCAACTCCTTTATGTATCTGGAGGCTTACTTTGTTCCTTTGTCTAGGCCATACCTTCCTGTGACTTTGTGTGGATTGTCGTTTTCTGTTTGTGTCTCAGCATCTGATTTACTAGATGTATTTATTCTGGTCTCAGCTTCTCTCTTTAGTGTAGGGCTTTCTATTTCTTTGGCTTTGTGCTATAGTCTCTCTTCGATTCTTGGTTCAACTTAATTTGAAACTTGATAATGGCTTGTGTTTAGCCAATCTGAATTTTTCCATCTTTTTTTCATCTGTTTTGTTCCCTTTCTCCCTTGCTGGTTGCCAAGTGGGAGTTGAGGGTGTGGTTTGTGCAGTAATCCACTGAGGCTGAAGCTGCCTGCATTGCCCAAGGAACTGATGTAACTTCTCCCACCAATCTCCCCTGCCAGAGGTAGGGGTAGAGCAGCAGCCTTGTGCAGTAATCCAAACCATGCAGGCTAAGATTGTCTGTAGTTGCTTGGAGAGACTCATGAAGCTCCATGTCCTTTCCTCCCCTGCCTGAGGCAGGGTTGGAACCAAAGCTATGGGCAGTAAACTATGTAGTGCAGATAGAAACTGACTGCAGTTGTACAGATAGACTGATGATGCACTGGCCCCCATCCTCTCCTGCCAAGCATGGGGATGGAGCCACAGTTGTGTGCAGCAACCCTGTCTATGTGTACTGATAGTGACTGTAATTGGCCCTAGAGGCTGAAGAAGCACTGCCCCTCCATCTTCCTGTTAGGGGCAGGGGTGGAGCCACAGATGTGTCCAACAATCTAGTCCATGTGGGCCAAAAGTGACTGCAGTTGCCCAGAGAGGCTGAGGGAGCACTATCCCTCTTCATTCCTGTCAGGGGCAGGGATTGAAGCACAGATGTGTCCAACATTCTAGTCTGTGTGGTCTGAAAGTGGTTCCAGTTGCTCAGAGAAGTTGAGGGAGTACTATTCTTCCTCCTCTCTGTCAGTGGCAGGGATGTAGCCATAGATGTGCCCAACAGTCTAGTCCATGTGGGCCAAGAGCAGCTGCAGTTTCCTGGAGAGGCTGTGGAAAAATTTTCCTTTCTCCTGCCCTTTCAGGCTCAGGAATAGAGTCAGATATTTGTACAACAGTCTAGTCCATGTGGACCAAAATTGTCTGCAGTTGCCTGGAGAGGCTGAGGAATCAACAACCCCTCCTGTTGTATCCAGGAGTAGGGATGGAGCCACAGGTGTCCAGCGATCTACACTGTGTGTGCCAAAAGTGCCTGCTGTTGCTCAGAGAGGCTGAGGAAACACCACCCCCACTCTTGTCCTTTTGGTGGCAGGGATGTAGCCACATAGGTGCCCAACAGCCTAGTCCATGCAGGCCTAAATTGACTAAAGCTGTCCTGTGAGGTCAGTGCAGGTTCCTTCAGCTTTCTCCCTGCTGGAGGTGGGGCTAGAGTCCAGGCTATGGCATCAATGTCACCTGGGTGGAAAGACACCAATCAGTGTCAGTCAGCCTTGCTTCCCATCATGCTAGGGGGCAGCATTAAAATGGAGGCTACTGGGCTTTTTCTGACTTGGACAGGTTCATACTTTAGCTCTTCTTAGGCTGCCAAACTTACTAATCAGTAGCTGAAGTCAGTGCCCAGCTGTCTCTTCCTTCCCCATTTTTGGGAAATGGAGCTTCCAACTCCAGCCAGGGAATAGATCTTGAAGCATCTTGTGCAGCTAGCAGGGGATGGGCATCAACCTCTGTGGTGTGGAGTACTCTGATCATGAACTTACACTGCAAATGGGCAATCTCCTCCTTCAGTTTTTCCAAGAATCTTGCTGGATGCTATTCTGATCCCCTGGGCTCCCCAAACAGGTGATTTAGATAGCTCTGGTTGATTACTAACTGTGCTGTAGGACGAGCTGACTCTTGGAGCACCCTCTTCCGCCACCATCTTGCCCCTCCCCCAGCACACAGTTGTTTTGAATATTTGTTTAACTATTTAGTTGCAAGCATATGAAATGCTGAGTAGTTGATTAGTATTTCTACTGAAAACTGCAATTTTGATCTTGTTACAAAATAAGAGGTTAAAAATACCTTTGCCTTTTGGAGATTATTTTTACCAAAAGAAACCTGTCTTCATACTAGGATTATTGGGCCTCTATCTCACAGCTTTACATATCTACAGAAAATGGGCAGCTATTTGCAAACAAGTAAGAAAAGCATGTCAAAATTTTTTAAAGCTTATTTTCTTGTCTTGTTTTTTTTTCTTTTTTTCTTCTTTTTAATTCTCAGTGTAAATTTTTACAATGATCTTTGTACTTTTGTGATTATATTATTTGCAGGAGATTTCAGGAATATTTTTAAAAAATATATGAGTGCTATATTTGATTTTAGATGTGAAAAATCACTCTACTGTATAATTTGTACTTTAATAATAAAGGCAGAATTCTTGAGACATGAAGTGTTGAGGATTGCTCATATCCTATAAATGTTACAGATTGTGATGTCTGACTCATTAAAGCTAAATATACTTTACTCCTTTACTCAATTTCTAAAAAAATCTACATTTACTTTCACACTAGATGGAATTCTACAGTTGAGGAATTTAGGATAGAGTCTCAAATGACTCCTCATTTCCTTTTATTAGAAATCAGGTCACAGTTCGCAGATATTTGTTTATATACAGCTTTGACCACATTTTTGCTGTCCTGATCTCCTTCTCAAAGGGATGGATATCTTCAAAGAGATAGAGAGAGATAGAGATAGAGAGATGGTAGAGATAGAGATAGAGATAGAGGTAGAGATAATAGAATGAGTTACAATGGCACCAAAACTGGCCTTCATTCTTCCTCTTCTTTCCAGAGATTACAAGGACAAGATCTTGTTTGGAAGCATGAGGTTACAGAAATTACATGACATATATATATATGACATTTGGACATTGGAGTCCTCCAATCCCAAAAAGGGATTTTGGCTTGGGGCTTCTTTTGTTTTGGAGATATCTTTGTTTCTGGAGGGCTAAAAATGACCAGGGAAAGCAACCTGGAATCAGGGTTCAGAATGCTAATACCTGGTTCTAATTTCAGAAGAATAGGGTATTGTCCCTTCAACTACCTTCAAAATTATCCAGAACAGCTAATCTGCATAAGATTGGAACTTGAGGTATCTTTACAAGTCCCTATCCTGAAACCATGCCTAGCATATTAGAACATGATCAAACCCTAAGTGTGTTTCCTCCCTGCCTGCTAAGAACATGTGAATTTGTAAAATGTGCATGGCTCTAGAGTCTGGTCTTTTTACCAGTTATCAATAATCTTTTTCTGTTTCTAAAAAGATTAAATGCAAAGAAGTGTTATGATAATATCTTTCCATCAACTTCAATGGGGCCAATGGCTTATAATCTCACCAAATTGTGCATTCCTGACCAAAAAATGAGTGGGGGTATAGTAAGAGAATTATTACCCAATCAATTATCCACAACCTACAAGGTTTCTGGCAAATCTTTGAATTGCTTTTTATATCTAATATATGAGAAACATCACTTTTTAAATTTTTGATGGTTATCAATTCAGAAAAGAATAGAAATGGACTGCCTTCTCACCCACGGAAGGTGGGTTGGAGAGAAAATGTAAAATTAATTGAGAAAGATGCCATATATTCAGCGAAATAAAAATAAATAATCTTCGTTTCATGTGATACACAGAAACTTCATGGGTATAATTAGCTTCAGTGGGCAATGAAACGAACCATTGGTATGAACTATCTGCACCTCTAACATTGTTCATTTGTATTTTTGTACTCAAGCCCTGAGGTATATTAACACACAACCAACTCTATTACTGACCTTTACCAAACAGAACTTTCTTCCAAGCAATGAAATAAACTATTTTAGGTTAAATATTTGTGAAACAAATTTTCTTATGCTTCATTGTTAGTATTTTAGATAAAGTAATAAGCCCCAGCTATAATCCTGATACTGTGATTTTATAGTTGCCCTGTTTTAAATTCACCAAACATTCTGAGCATTACATTTAGAATATATTTAAGGTGCATTTAAGCAGAACCCTGTACTTACCTTGAAAGAAAGATGGTTTAGGGCTCCATTAAAATGTATTACTTTTTTCTACTTAATTTCTTATAAGGCAAAAGACACATAAAATCATTTTTATCATTTCAAAGCTTTGGGTTGTGATGCTAGTATTTTAAAACAAACACAGAAGATTAAATTCCAAAAGCCCATGATATGTAGATGATGAAAGTCAAGGGTAGAAAAATCTGTTCTACCTGAAATTTATGAACAATTTCTATAATGCTTCAGGCTAATTTTCCTCAAAAAGCAAATCTGTTTCAAAGCTTTGAGGATTGAAAGTAGATGATGGTTCACTCTAATAGAACTTTACTATCTTCCTGGTAAATTTCTAATATATTGGATATAAAATTTTCAAACTTATAGAGAATAAAAGGCATTTTGACAAGCTAAAAGGCATGTGATAGCTTCCTGGAATGATCAGAACAACAAAAATTTATCCCTACCTTCACAGCAAGGACCCTGCATTCACCCCAAGGCAGGGTAGCACCACAAAAAAAAAGAGGATTGGAGTTGAGAAGAGGCTGAGGGACTTGAAGTAAGTCATTTCATTTGTATGCAAGAGCTCCTGAAGGAGAGTATACTTCCTGACGGGCATGGTTCTGTTCACTGGTTCTGGTAATAAAGGGTCCTGGTCAGAGATGGTTTCTGTTCCAGTCTTGGTTGCACTCACTATTTAAATATTTTAGTTAATCATATAATAAAACTTTCATTTGTCTAATTATGCCTAGTGCTTGCTGTTACTTCAAACTGTCTAGATGCCATAGCATCTAAGAACCATGCAAGAATCTACTTGTAAAGAGCTTAATCTTAGGCAAAATACAACAGGTGAGTCCTAAAAATGCCCTGCAAAGTGTTGCTAATATGGTTCTACTCTCTAAAAGTATGTATTCCTTCCTCAAAATAGCTCAGTAAGCCGAAGATGATATACATATGACCAATAAGAACATGAAAACATGTTCAACATCATTTAGTCTTTAGGGAAATGCAAATCAAAACCATGACAAGATACCACTTCATACCCACTATGATGGCTATTATTAAAAAAATAGAAAATAACAAGGGTTGGTGAGGATGCAGAGAAATTGGAACCCTTGTGTATTGTTGGTGGGATTGTAAAATGATGCTGCTGTTGTGGAAAACAGTGTCTTCAAAAAGTTAAACATAGAATTACCATATGAACCAGCAATTCCAATTTTAGGTGTATACACCAAAGAATTGAAAAAAGGAACTAAAACAGATACTTACACACCAATAGCAGCATTATTCATAATAGCTTAAAAAGTAGAAACAACCCATGTGAGCCAATGCCCATGTGGGCAAAATCTATGATAAGATGTAAGGATGTAGTTGTGCAATGAATGGACATGATAGTGGTGCAGTAATGCTATTGGGTTGGGCAGTGCTGGCCTGTGAGGTGGGTAGGCTGGGGGGTTTGCACTGTCCATGGAACTGAGGGGAGGGTCAGGGGAGGGTCAGGGGAGGGAGCAGATGAACTCTCAGGATTTGTGGGTATGTGGTTGAAACTACAACACTGTAGTTTTTTTGGTAAATATGGCAATACAGGGTTACTGGTTTAGGGTGTTAGATGTGGGGGGTATGCAGGACAGGGTGCACCTGGGGCAGGCTTCCAGGGAGTATGTGAGTGTTCATGCTGTCATAGCGCATTTTATCAGTGAGTGGAGGTACACAAAACGAACGGGAAGGTATTGGACTCCCATCCTGGGGAGTCCTGCTATGTTCTCAAACAGAGGAGCAGGAGTCTCTTGAGAGTATAGGCAGTGCTTAATAGGGGAGGACAAGACAGTATGTCAAGCCCTCAATGTTGTTGCAAGTAACTATGAATCTTGTTCTTCAAGGAGTGAAGCTTGGTGGTTGCTGTGGTTCATGAAGGGAGGGGGAGGGAGGAATAGAACAGAGGAACAGGGGGCATTTCTGGGATGTTGGAATTGTTCTACAGGATCTTGCAATGATGGATACAGGCCATATTAAATTTTGTCAAAATTTATAAAAGTGTGTGGTCCAAAATGTAAACAAAATGTAAATCATTGACCATGGTTAGCAGCAATGCTTCAATATTTGTACTTGATTGTAACAAATGTACCATCCACATGTAAAATGCTATTAATAGGGGAAAGGGGTAAAGAGGGAGGATGTTGCGTATATGGGAATCCCCTATATTCTGTATGTGACTTTTCTGTAACATAAAGCTGCTTTGAAGATAAAATGAAAAAATAAGACACCGGGGGAATAAATGGAAGAAAATGCCACTGTACATACAAGACAACAGATATTACAGTGATGAAAGACATAATGGCAAATTTATTTTTTTAATTTTTTAAAATATTTTTTATTATTTCAAATTCTTTTTAATTTTTTGTATTTTATTTGTCATTTTTAAAACTATCATTATTATTTCATTTTCTTGTTCATTTTATTCAGTGATTTTGTTGGCTTCATTTTTTTTTTAAAGTTTTGGACCACAGAAGGGTTACAACTGTGGCAGGGGAAGATCATTGGTGTGGGGTGTCAGTGATGGGGGATGCATGGGAGGAGGTTCACCTGGGGCATACCTGTAAGGCATAAGAAAGAGTTCATGTGTTCAAGGGGTATTGTCATGGTGGGTGGAGATCCACATAATAACTGAAAGAATATCCAATTCCCATCCTGGGGTGTTCTGCCATATTCTCTAATGGGACAGCAAGAATCCCCTGATTATCGGGGCAGTGACTAGTGAAGGAGGATGGACCATTGACAGGCCCTTGATATTAATGACTGTACTTACACACCTTTTCTTTTGAAACTGAAATTTAGCCTAGTATTATAGGTTACTTAACAGTTATCCCCTGAGAGCCTCCTTGTTGCTCAAATATGACCTCTCTCTGAGCCAAACTCAGTATATAAATGCATTATGTTCTCCCTGGCATGGGACATGACTCCCAGGGATGAGCCTCCCTGGCATCTAGGGATTACTACCAAGCACCAACTAGCAATGCGACTGGAAAAAGATCTTGACCAAAAGGGGGAAAGGGTAGAGACAAATGAGTTTATATGGCTAAGAAACTTCAAAGTGAGTTGGGGAGTCATTCTAGAGGTTACGCTTATGCACATCTCAGCAGGAGCTCATTGACTGCCACAGTAAATATTGCCTCAAATAGCAGGACTCCTGAGGACTTTGGAGACATCCAGACACTATAAGCAGGGCAGACAGCTCAAGAGTTTGGTACCTTACCAGTTGGCCTTAATTTGGAATTTATGCTCCCCAGTGTGACAGAGTTGGAATCATTTGTGGTTTCCCTACACGTGGCTCTTCTGCCCCTTCTATTTGAACCAATAGTTACTACCAGAGTTGACAGGTTTATGTCCAAGAGACTAAAATCCTTGGGCTTTCCATGTGCCAGTTGGGCCCTGAATCTCAGCAGAGTTGCAACACCTACTCTCCAGTTCATTGGACTCATCTCGGACAACTAACAAGGAAATGATGATGGACAATGACCATCCCAAAAAACAGAGAGAGTTTACAACTGCATGCAAGATAGTCCCATCCATCAGCCCCATGTGATCTAAGCCCCCTTTCAATTAGAGGCAGAGTGGGCATCACCATCCCAAAACCCTTAGGATTAAGGAATGAATGATGGGCTAGAGTACACTTACTGTTGTTCTACTATAGACTAATTGTTATTCTAGCAATGAAAGAACTTCTATCATTGATGTGGAGGCAGTGGCCACTGGAATTTCTGAGGGGACAGAGAGGGGGAAAGTATGTGTAATATGGGGGCATTTTTGAGACATTGGAATTGTCCTCAATGACGCTGCAATGACAGATACAGGCTATTATATATCTTGTCATAACTTACAAAATTGTGTGGAAGAGAGTTTAAATTATAATGTAAACTATAATCCATGCTTAGTGGTATGCTCCAATATGTGCTCATCAACTGTAACAAATGTACCACACTAATGAAGGATGTTGTTAATGAGGGAATGTGTGGGAAGGGTAGAGAGTGGAGCATATGGGAATCCCCTACATTTATGGAATCTAAGTATATTTAAAATTAAAAAAAAATACACAAAAAAGTGGGAACAACCCCACTGTTGATCAACAGATGATGGATAATTTAATTGTGGTTTATATAGGAGCAATGGTGTATGACACATGCTACAAAATGAATGAACCTGGAGATCATAATATTGAGTGAAATATGTCAGACACAAAAGAAAAAATATTGTATGATTCTTCTTACACAAAATATCTAGAATAAGCAGATTCATGAAGACAAAGAGTAGACTGAAGGTTGCCAAGGACCAGGAGAAGGGGAGAATGGAGGGGTTTACTTGTTGGGGTCATAGTTTCTGTTTAGGGTCATGAAAGAATCTTGATGATGGCAGTATAGCATTGTGAATGTAATTAATACCACTGAAGTACACTTCAAAATGGTTAAAATGGGAAATTATGTGTTTTATATATATATATATATATATATATATATATATATGTTATCACAATTTTTTTTTAAAAAAAGCACCTTAGTAAAGGTCATCTCTACAATTTTCCTCCCCACCATATTTATGCTTCCCCTGGACTTAGTGACCTATACCTATAAATACTAATTTACACACACATGTATATATTCACTAATGGGATTACAGCAGGAAAGCTTCTCTGTTTCTACATGAATGCTCACAATAAACATCCATCTAATCCAATCTGTATTTGGGATCCACATGTTCATGGAGAGAGTGAGGGATCATGATGAAACAGGTAAGACAGATATTGGTGAAATTTTTATTACATAACTATGTTTCTTGTTGCTGTTGCTGCTGCTGCTTATCCTACTTTCCCATACCCTTCTACTTTATCCCCATAAAACAGAAAGCAGCAGAAAGGGCTTTCAATATTCATTGCCCTCTAGGTGGGAATAATCCTAAGGGAACAACCAAATCCCACCCTTAAAACTCTTGAATGGACACTTGTAAATCTCTACCACACAGCAATGTTTGCATACCAGATTATTCAATTGCAAGAGCCAAGAGTTTACTATATGTATATATCCCAAATCATATAGGGGATAAATTCAATTGATGATAAGGAAATAAAAATCAGAGGAGAGAAGATTAGATTTAAATTCTAGTAGTTGCACCAAGAAGGAGAAGCACCTAGAACTACTTCCTCAAGAGTCCAGGGAAAAAATAAGGGGATCATAGAGCAGAAAATGTCTTTGCCTGGGTCCCAAGAGGTAGCATAGGAGAGTGAAGGGTGTAGAGTTGCTAACCTATATATAGCAAAGTGCGTGAAATGTAGAGAAGAAATAACTTACCTTAGGACAGTCCCTCAGATTCCTCCACAACCACTATGATGTGGAAAATGCAAGCAAGAGTCCTTATATATTCCTGGAACCCTCCCAGAACCATGGAATCAAAATCATTGGAAATTTATATTTCTTGAAAATGTGCAATGGGAGATTCTTATAATACATCTAAATTGAGACTAGAAACCAGGCACATTTGACGTATTTAATACAATAGCAAATAGACCAGTCTCTAATTCCCTGGAATTAGGAAGAAGAGCCAACAGATGAAGAGCAAGGGATAATATGTATCTCACAATCCAAATAGAAACTGCCATGATTCGGAAGACACGTACACATATGCACATTAAATATTGGAAGATTCCCCCATTACTCCAATCAACTTTCTCCACTATACAAGTAGGTGGCAGAGGAAAAGGAAGGGATCACAGTCCGTATGTAGATTGCAGTGATTGTGATAAGATACAACTGTCTCCCTTCCCTATGTGGAATGGGGGCCCTTCCCGTTCCCAAAACCAAGGGAAAGAGACATCAAAAATATCACTGAATAAGATTGGGAATATATATAAGCAGAGGATACCACCAACCCATTCTTCAGGTAGACATATATAAGGCAACGTACAAAGCTTAGATAATTTATCAGTAGTGCAAAATCCAACATTTTAGAGTTCTTGCTGGAAAATTATGTTAAATTTAGCATGTGATCCTCCCACCAAGTATTTGGAAAACAAATTATAATTGATGAAAAAACACGTTTAAATAGAAAATTTCAGATAGCTTAATTTTCACAAGAGTAGATAACTTAGTTGTGGCTGTTAAAAAAGCAAAGCAGTGTTAGGTCAGACTAATAGAAATACTGTATAACTTAATCACAGGAAGCCATAGCCCCACTGAGGCCTGAACTGATCTATCCCCACCTAAAGGGTTCCGTTTTAAGGAAAACATGAACAAGTTGATTCCATTCAGAGAAGAGTGACCAAACTGATGAAAATTCTGGAAACTAGAGCACATGTGGAACAGAAAAGGAAAATACATGGTTTTAACTTAGAGCATAGTAGGGAAGTCAGGAAATCTCTTTCATTTATTAGAGGGGCTGTCATATAGTAGAAAGGATATGTCGATATTTTGATGATCCAAAGAGCAAGACCATATGGGAATGACTGGGATGAAAATTTCAATACATGCAAAACAAAACAAAACAAAACAAAAAGGTTACTAATGATCAATGTAGCGTAGCCCTACAGAGAACAACCTCTTTCCCCATGGTAGTGGTGGGTATGGACTGAGTTTCTCATGACTAGGGTTTTCAGACAGAGGTTAAATGACCATCTGTCAAGGATGTGGCAAAGGGGTTTTTTGCACCGTGTGGAAAGATAGATTAAATGATCCCAATGTTGCCTTCCAGTTCTAAATTGTAATTTCTAATCAGGTCATATATGCAAGCCCTCACTTCATCTTTCTCTTCCAGAAATATTAAAATATATCTTTCTGAAATCTCAAAAAGGAGAATTTTTCCTGAGCTGAAATAAAATGTAAAACTAGAATAGAGAGAGAGATTCTTGCAGTGAGTCCATCTGCTATGGCATTATTCACATCATTGTTTGAAATCCACCATAATTTATGTTTGTATATATGTATGTGTTTGTTTATTTTAATGGAGGAGGAGTAGATAATTAATCTGGAAATATTCAGGCCACTGTAGTTTACACAGACACCATATTTTAGTACACTGAATAATAGTGTCATTGCTACAGGCTATCTTTGCTTATAAGTAAAAATATTTTGAACAGAATTAGTAAAATAGCATGTAGAGTGCAATGATTGTGATAAGATAAAATGATCTCCCTTCCCTATGGGAATGGGGTCCTTTCCCCTTCTTAAAACCAAAGGAAAGAGACATCAAAAATATTACTCATCAAGATTGGGGTTATCTATAAGTGATTTTATAGATTATGTGTATTTGTGTACATCCTTTGCTAAGAACAGATCTAGACTACTTCCAAAGTCTAGGATTGGGAATTTTCAATGCAAACAGGTTTGGTTGAATAAATTTCAAATCAGCTTTATAAACGTATGTTTTCTCTTTTTAGTATGTAAAAATCTGCAGATGCCTCTTTTTCAGAAAATGAAAAAAACATTTCATTCATCCCTAAATTGGCAGGAATTTTCCCCTTTCTTTTGGCAAATATCCTTCTCACTAGGGTTTGTGCAGAACTAATGCCAAACTTACTCAGTGTGGTTAGCTTATGTTTGTGCAACAAGCTTATCATCCACAATGAACACATGGCTTTTAGGCACAGGAATTAATCAGTGCTGGAAAGACAGAGTCCTGGCAGAGACTGTGGGCTGCCTGCTTGCATAAGCCTACAGTTGGGATCTATTATACAAAGCAGAATCCAGGGCTGAAGAACACAGAATCCCAATTAGAGTTCTCTTTCAGCCTCAAACTTTGCAGAAAATGTCCAAATGATTTAAGAAAAATAGTGGTAAATACGGATGGATAGTTAAAATTGGGTTAATAATGCTTACCCGGCCTATTTCACAGGACTGATATGAGAATCAAATAGAATATTATATATGAAAACATTTTAATAATGAATGCCCTGCCTTATTTTAAAATGGGTTTATAGTAACATAAAATGTGGCGAGATATCATAAATTTGAAGAAGATGGGAAAGGGATGAAAAGCACAGACATGTAAAGTAACCAAGGATGAGGCTAATGTAATCCTATGTCTTTGCTATTGGTTTTCAATAAAATTGGATTTAATTTTTTTATCAGTCAATACATAAAAGGCCATCAAGTCAGTTCCACAGTGCATGTTGTCCATTAAATTCAACTGCTAGGGAGAAGTACAGCTATTCCCTGGATTAAGATAATAAAAAGTTTCTTCTTTGGGTCTTTCTAACTAAAACCCTTTTTGTTGTAGTGAACAGCTGCTTTCTCAACAACATAACAAGAATTTCATAGCTTAACTGTGCCATGTTATGGCACATCCAAAGCAATTCTGAAAGGATTAATGATACACACCAGGTTCATATCTCTCTGCTGGTTTGTCCTCACACAGGCTGAAGAGTATTGGAGAAATAATGGTTCACTGTTACAGCACTTCGTAAATTGCGAAACAATACGTAAATGAAAGATATAACAATTTTCATAATCATTACGGTCTTCAAGGCCAGGTGGTGAACTATAGACAATACAATAAGCAATAGGAAATCTAAAATGCTGGCAACAAGGAATGCTATAGGAAATCTTATTTTCCTTTTATTTCTCTTTTGCTGGGAAACAATTTTTCTTTGATAACATCTCCCAAATAGGTATGTCTTCCTCCGTGGGAAGCAACCACTGATTTACAAACAACATCTAAGGCAATGACTCTCAGAATTTTTTTTTTTTAGCCTATCACAGCAGGCAGATTATCATAGTAAAAAGAGATCATTTATTTGTGCAAAAAGTAGAAAATGGAAAATCTAAAATATTAAATTTTTTAAGTGCTGCCTGCATATTTGAATATGTTACACAGGATATTTTAGAAAGCACCAGTAATTCAAACCAAATGCAAAGATTGCACTGTAATGACCTAAGAACAGTGTTGGGCCACCAGGGATCCTTGTTACAAAATTTTCTGAGAATAGACTTTGTTACCTTGAGGTTAATATAGGAAATATCTGTTTAACTTCAGTGTCTTCTCTCTCTAAAGATACTCTTCATTTTACTCTCTCACATTTTCTAGTAGCAGAAAGGAAGTTTTTATGTTTGTTTTTACTTTTGAGTGATTTTCTTGGTAAATGAATAGGAAGACAAAGAAAAAATGTTTACTTATTTATGAAATACATATTTTTAGGCCTCTACTCTGAACCAGGCCCTAGGTATAAAACACAATTCCTATCATAATGAAAAATAATGGTCCTAACAAAAAAACCGACTCACCAATATTTTGGGCTGTTTACTTGGCAAACCACCATACTAAGCTCTTTATATGCATCACCTAATTTTATCTTTACAAGAGCCCTATGAAACAGGAACTGCTAGAATTTCCATTTTACAGAAAAAATTTAATGCACAACAAGGCTAACTAACTTTTCCAAGGTCATAAAGCTAGTTTGCTACAAAGCTGACAATGCAGGGATATTTTCACTCTGGAGCTCAAGCTTTTAACTGCTACAATATGGAGACATATTCTCCTAGTAGAAACTCAGAAACATACAGTTACAGTTCATCAAGTGATAGGACATGAACAAACATATGGGGGTTATGAAGTTTTGAGGGAGGACAATAATTCCTGGCTCATACAAAGACTGTGTGGAAGAGGTTTAAAATGCAGAATCCCAAAGAACATGCAAGATATAGTCTCTCAAAAGAGCAGTGGGGTAAGCAGAAAAGGTATTCCAGATAGAGCAAGCAGTATATTTCTGCAACTCCTATGGACTATATTTAAATTCAGCATAATATACAGTAAAGAAAATGGTAATGTCAAAAAAATAAGTTAATTCACTGTCTGTAAAGAAGTGTAATGCATTCCCAACACAATCACTGAAAACCAGACTTTTTATAAATCCATTAGTGAGGCTAGATAAGATGAGGCTTGATTATATTGAGAACTTGATGTATAAATTATATGTAATTATTGTTCCCTTCTATGATGTGTATTACACATTTTTTTATTCACCATAGAGCCTAAAGTGCCTTCAAGGACTTTCTCACCTCCACCAGTTTACCCTTCTGCTTTATTTAGTAGTCTTATCCATTGACACTTGAAATATTGTTCTAATTAAAGAGTTGGCACTTTAAGGGTGTTGTGAAATTTCTCCTGGAAAAGTGCCCTCTTGTCTTCCCCATCATGAACCAAGAAAAAGGTTTAGGGACTCATCAAGTTTCAAATCTTTTTAAAGCCTCTCGCAATTCATACAGTAATCTTCCCCTTGAATAATCGTCAGATCTGGGGTTAGAAATCACCACGCTAGACCTAAAGGTTAGCTTTTTCAGCATTTTTATGCTTTTGAAAATTTCCATAAGAGGATAAATGCTGAAGGATCAGTAAGCTAAACAGCTTGGACACCCACTGCTGCCACACAGGCGTGTGAAATGCCTCCATCTGACTCAGAATTTGAGATGTAAAATTATCATCTAACTCAGGATTAGAGCTTGGCATTAAAAGTATTTATAATGTGTGTTAGCAGAAACTGTGGGTTTGGAAAATTATTGCTGGAAAAACTGGTATTCTTAAAAGAAATTCCAAGTTAAAAGGCTTATGGGCAGCAAATTGAATATGGAGGAACTATTCCATCTGGTGGAATACCTTTGAATATCTTCAGATTATCTAAATATAGCAATATGTATTTTAGTCAAGTATAAATGACACATTGTATCCTTATTTACATGGGGGAAATAAATATATTTTGTCTCTTCCTATACTTCCTGTTGAAACTCTATTCTCACTCTTCTTTTAATCAGTTGTCTAGCTTGCATACTAATGCATACCACACATTCATTCATTTATTCCTCAAGAAACATGTATAATATGCCTACCATGATACAAGCAAGTAGATAAGAACTGGTTATACCATTTTGAAAAAAATACATATGGCTTCTGTTCTCTAAGCAAATAGAAGAGCCTTGTCAAGGCCTTGGATGGGACAGATCTTGGTATGTTCAAGGACTTCAAAGAAATACAGTGTCATTGATGCTTCATGAGCATGGAAAAGATTGACACAAGATGATGCTGGCAAAGAGGCAAAGCCAGATCCTAACAGCAGGGTTTCCATGTAACTCTTCTCACCTGTCATACATGTAGCCTTGGAGACAAAATACAACCTGTTAATTAAGATGGAAACTTTTATAGAGTTTTTTTAAAGCTATAACATGAGAATTCCAGTCCAAATCCTCTTTCTTTTATGTATGATTTTCTAGTCAATTGCATTTCAGTCTTTGATTAATATTTAGGATTAATTTGTGTAGTTGAAAAGAAATGCATTCAGCCTTTCAAAGTAATATATTGGAGGAGATTGCTTTTCTGTCCTAGTGAGCTGGATCAATTGTCACCAGAGTTTTAAATCTAATGGACCAGCGAAATTTCAAAAAATTATTTAAAAACCCATACGTGGTAGTTATTTATTTTTAGGCCAGCTTACTTTTTATGTGGCCAAATAAGGACATTTCAAATACAGCAATCTACTACCACTTCTATCAGTTCATAATACAAAGGAAAATTTTCCACCAAAACTAATAAAGGTATGATTTCAGAGACTTTGTTTGGATATATTTAATTTTATATATAACTAATTAAATGTCCTTATTTGTCTCATTTTTCTTCAAACCCATGAAATGTGTATCAGTCTGGGTTCTTCAGAAAAAACAGAGTTGATAGGATTTATGTATATATGTAATTTTTATATATATAATGTATGTGTCTATGTAGATTTATTAGAAGGAATAGGCTATGCAATTGAAGAGGCTAGCAAGTCTACATTCTATAGGGTATGCCACAGGGTGGAAATTACTGTAAAAGTGATATTGAAATATTTAGTACCAATGCCTTAGAGGACGCTGGCTAGCTGGAAATCCCAGTAAGATTTTATGTTGAAGACTTGAAGCAGAAATTCTTCTGATCCCTGGAACCCTCATTTTTTGCTGTTAAAATCTGCAACTAATTAGATAAGGCCCATCCACATTATGGAGGGTAATCTCCTTTACTTAAGGTCAACTGATTGTCGATGCTAATCCTATCACGAAATGCCTCAACATTAATAACTAGGCCAATGTTTGACCAAACAGCTGGACATCATAACCTAGCACTTAAAATTAACCATCACAATATATTCTCCATTGGCCAAGAGTCTAGGAGTCATTAGACATTATCTCATACCATAAAAAGCCAGGCAAGGAATTTATGAGTTATATATCCTGAATTATAACATGTAACTTTTATTATCTACTAGATACTAGAATTCATATAAAATTATAGTAATGAGTGTAAGGGTCAATTCCTGAAGTAGACCTCTAATTACATTCTCTGAGAATTAGGAAAGGTCTGGTTCACTGGGCATGGTGATAGCGCTCCAAGTTGCCTGCAGGAGGAGGCAAATTGGGAAGTTGCCCTGAAACAGTATCAGCTAATAAGAATATGTAGAACACTGGGATCAAAGCTAGGAGCTTGCTGTGAAATGCATGGAGTTCAGCAGGTGAAAGGAATCCAAAGACACACTAAGAGTAGTCAAGAGCAGTTGTTTTGTAATGCAGTAATATTGAGAGCAGGAACAAGGGTGGAACAAACAGGGTCCTACTGGCCTGATTCAAGGGACCCTGCATATCTCTCAACTGGAGACTTGTTCAGGGTTTTCTGTATCGCCGTGTCTGTAGCCCAGTCTTATGTGGCCAATACCACCCATATTGTGACTCAGAATTTAAAGGACTCTGTCTTTAATATTACAGTGTCTGTCTTCTTAAAGGGAAGTATCCATTCTAAATGACATGAGTTTATCTTCTGGCTAAGTTAGAGGCTGGAAAAAGGTATGACTTTTTTAGCTTTTATGATGTTAGATTAATTGGGAATATATATGCTTTATTTCTATTATTTCTTGGATTTCTTGTACCTGAAACTTCCAGGCTTTGCAGAGGAATTAAGTCCTTAAATATCAGTGAAATCAGTGATTTCTCTTCTCTGCAGACCTAGAAATTTCCTCCTACCAATTTTCTCTTGTCTCTCTATAGAAATACCATTGTTTGTATATCTTAGCTTGATGCTATAAATATATATATTTTTTTCTCTCTCATTTTTCTTCTCATTATATTTTAGGTCTATTCTGTTGGTGATTTTCAAAATGTAATTTATAAATGCTCTATTTAATTATAAACATTTCCTACAACATTTTTATTTTGCTAAAGATCTTTTTTTAAATGCTTTTTTAAAAATAGAAACATCATGTTCTTGTTACATAGATCCAATGCCTTTGCTTGTCTATCTGAGTGCCTGTGGTGGTTTGTACTATATCACTTGAGCTAAATTAGAACTATGTTTCCCAGAATTATTCTCTTCCTAGTACTGTTCTGGGTTAGAGTTGGTCAGTGTCGGGTGCAGGGCACCAAGTGCTGCTGCAACTCATACATGATGTCACTGATCTGCTGGTTACCATGGGTGGCCTGTACAACAGTCTGGACAGAGCTACCCAGTTCCTGCCAGGTCTCAGACTTCAAATTCTTCACACTTGGGCCAAGCACATCTGCAGATCCATGTCTTGCCTCACCAGCTTTTCTGTAGGTGACTTGGTTCACTGAGGTTGGATGTGAGTAAATTCAGATGCAGATTTCGTTTTTGTCTTCCTGAGATACAGGTTGTTCTTGTGGGTTACATCTTTTTCCTCATGGTTTCTAATTTGGCCTTGATCTCTCCTGCATCACACTCAGCATTTCTTCCCAACTATCAGCCTTTCTGACTTACAGCAGTTCAGCAGCACCACAAGATTCTGAGGCAACAGCTTTACATAGACATCTTCACCAGCCTGCACAATTGTATATGACCTAACCTCTATAATAAATGTCTTATTCCACGTCACTAATTATGGTTCTACTTCACCGCATTATCTCTGTGTCATTTTAGAATGTGAAAAGGAAAAATAAAAAGATCTAAGATTGGAAACTGACATAGCAGAATAGAGAAAGCTGAAAGCTATGTGCTATTTAAATAGAAACAGCATATATTGATTTAACCAAAGATGTGCTGACTGTGTTTATAAGATGAGGAGAAAGGGCTCTAAAATTGCATTTTTCATATTAGGACATTAAGAGCTACTATCTAAACATGAAAAAATAGGAAGTACTACTATATTACTATAAATTTGGATAACAAAATGGTGAATTAATAAAATTGATCATAAAAAAAGGAGGGAAATATTTCCACACACATACAAAATGCAACAGCAGTAAAAAAAATATATAGGTCAATTTAATACCCACAGGATAGTACCCACAGGATATCACAGAAGATAAATACTTGGCTCTTTATATAATTTGGATTGTAGAAGCATAATATCACTGGCACATGCTTGGAAGAAAACCAGTCATCTCATACACACAAATATCCAAAGATATATTATTGAACCTAATTGGTTGTGAAGGTGAGCAGGACCATGGGTCCACCCAGGGAGTGGTGAAAACTAAAAAGAAGTCAATAGAAGGAATAATTTGGGGAAAAGTGCTTTTTGTTATTGCTGTTGTTGTTTTTAATAAAGATGGAAATCTAAATATGCAAATTTGAGTATTTCTAGGATGCTCCAGTCTGTTGTTTCTCTGATTTAGCTTCTCGTGTGTTTAAATATATCAGTAAAGGCATATTTGTGTCACTTAGCCTCTTCTCTTTCTCTGCCTCTTAATATTTATGTAGGAAATGGCTATTTAATTGGGAATATTGAAGTTCTTTCTTTTGGAAGCTGCTGACTGGGTTTTGGTGATTGCAGCAGTACTGTTCTACCAGAACTGCTTTCCCTGGTCCTTACAGACACCGAGGAAGCCTGAAACCTCCCAGTATAAGCAATGTTTATATAAATATCATGAGAAACAAGTAAAGGAATTGGAAGTAATTGACTGTGTAGAGCAGGAATTGGTTAGGTGGGAGAGAAATGAAATAGGGAGATGCTCTTATTTGTCATGACCCTTGTAAAATTATATATTTTAATTAATTTTGCACAGGTGATACTTTGGGGAAAATAATAATGGAACTAAAAATAATGAAAATATATAAATATAAAATATTAAATATATATGCCAATTGACCCCACCTGAAAATAAATAATAAAGCTATATCTTATTCTGGGAGAAAACTACTTTTAATCTATATCTAACCAAACTACTAATCAAATGTGAATATAAAATAAAGTTACTTTTAGACATAAAATTATAAAATAAACCTCCCATGAATCTTTGCTTAGGAAGATACTGGAGGATGCATTCACCAAACAAGAAAAAAGAGAAAAAATGAGATGTAGAAAAGAATGAATCCAATTCAAGTGAGTGGTGAAGAGATGTCTGAAGATGGCAGCTATACAGCAGTACTAGAGACAAACCAACTATGATAGGAATAGAAAGATAGAGGAGAATAACTGAATTTTGACAAAATGCAAACTATGAATGCTCTAAATGAAACACTAGAGTAGCACATCCATAAATTTCCAGTAATAGTACACATGGAATATTAAAAGCCCAGACTTGCACTGGAGAAATTGGCACCATTAGAAAGCATCTACATTATTGATCAGGCTCAGAATTGTCATCTGGAAAATAAAATAAATTTATCTGGCTGACAGCCTATGCTGCAATCATACAGTTGGAGAACTATGTAGCCATTAATAAGAACAAAGTGTATCTAATTTTACTGATAAGAAATAATAACCTTGATACACTAGAAATAGCATTAACAATAATAAAGAGTCCTAGGAAAATAAATTTGGGTAGAACTTGATTGGTGATTGGCTCCCATCCTCCATCCAAGTGGGTGGACTGAAGTTCTTATCTTGGGAGGGAAAGAAGATGTGAAAGGAAGTGTGGGGCCTGGCAAAGAAATGGCAGACAACTCCAATCTTGGGAAGCAGGGAAAATGGGTAGGTACTCATAGAGCTCTGTGTTTTCTCCGGCAAACACCTCTGGACCAGGCTGAGAAAATGGGACCTAGCTAGGAGATTCCTGGAATCTGTGCCACTTTATTGAATATCATAGCCAGCCATAGGGCCCAGAATCTTCCTTCAGATATTTAAGTGGAAACAGAAAACTACCACCAGGTGGGAGCAAACCACAACTGAGACCAGGAAAGACTCAGACCTTGTTCCATGAAGGCTAATCTGTATAAGATACGGCACTACTATTTGTTGTCAGGTAGGGCCAATTGACATATTTATTTTATATTTTATATTTATTTTTTCATTCCATTTTTATTTTTACCAAAGTATCAGCTGTGCAAAATTGATTAAAATATATAATTTTACAAGGTTCATAACAGAAAAGAGCATTCCCCTACGTCATTCCTCTCCCCCAACCCCAGTCATTTCACCCCCAATTGTGTAACCCTGCATTTTATTATTGAATTTTGGACTCTACTTTCCCTTGCTATGGCTGGGTTTTACATATATTTTTAAGTGAACAAAATGCAAGGTGCCAAATAGTATATATATTATGCCATAATTTTATAATATACTGGACAATCTATATTCACAAACACACACACACATACATGTGCAGGCACACATATGTTTCAGCTTATTTGAGGAAGGATAATGAGAATCTAATAACAGTGATTGCTTCAGCAGGTGGAAATGTTGAAAAGAGATGGGAAGGAGACTTACCTATTATTGCATATATTTTTGCCCTGTTTGAATTTTAATCATTTACCATTTGTTTATAATGCTTATCAGAAAAAAAATGTTTACTTAAAAAAGAAAAACAGATAAAGCATGATAATAAAAACTTGCTTAAAACAGTTAGTTTAAGGTGGGAATTTGATCCAGGAGAACCACAGACTGATGCAAAAAGGAGGATTACAGATGGCTGCACAAAGAAAGCTGTTGGAGGTTAAGGGTATGAAGCAAAGAGAAAATTCTTACCACATGAATTAAAACATTATGGGGAGTGGATATAGCTCAAGCGGTTGAGCACTGGCTTCCCACATTGGAGGTCCTGGTTTGGTTCCCCATGACTCAACAACAAGCAAAACAAAGGAAATAACCAACTCAGGGGAGCCAATGTGGCTCAGTGGTTGAGTGCCGGCTTCCCACAAATGAGGTCCCAGGTTCAATGCCGAGCCCCTGGTACCTCAAAACAAAACATTGCAAAGAGTGACGTTTGCATGATATACGTAAAAATTACAGCAGAACTTAACATAACTGGGAAGATATAGATTACCCAGTCAAATTAAGGTAAAGAATACAAATTTTTACTTGGATATTTTATAATAATGCCTTTCTTTATTTGGAAATTTACTCTAATCTTACCACATTTCTGTAGTGAGGCTGCTTTTCAACTTTGTAAGTGATTATTTTCAGCTCTCCCCTTTTCTAATAAAATTTCCTCAAATTTCCTCCTACACTCCACCCATGACTTTTGTCTCACAATTCAACTTTCAACTGACAATTCTGTCGTATATTTCATTGAGAAAATAGAACTTAGAAAAAAAAAAAATGGCCCTCATCTACATCCATCTGTATCTGCACCCATCTTCTTCTGTGTATGCACCAGCTAAACTCTCAAACCTTCCTGAAGAATACCTAAAAAACTGAAATGGCTTTCTTTTATGACCCTATCCAGCCTACTAAAGAGCATTCTGCCCTGACTGGCCTCTTTGCTCACTGAAAAATACATAAAAGAAAAACCTATTATTCCCAGACTTTCATTCTCCTCTTTCTTCTTTCTCTTATAAGTCCTGATTTCACCTTTGTTCATTGACAGCAGCCTAACATTCTCCTTCATATTTGTAAGTAAATTATTAGTACGCAGATAGCAAATTAAATATCTCTAGTTACTCTTTGACAGTTTATTTTTGGAGTTTCCACTGAAACAATATTGACCTGAGTCTGACCATTGCAGCCAATAAAACTGTGTAGTCTAAAGCCTAAACTGTGAACTTTGAGGGGTTCGATTTCTCTTAACTCCTCGGTAAGTCTCATGTGCAGCAATTCAATACTTCAGAGCTAGCATGCTAAATATATTTCTTGGTTAAGTTTGTTCCTTGTTATAATTCTGACACTTGATTATTTGTTCCCACTGATGGCAAAAATGCAGTAATCTGGTCTGTGATTATGTAGTCTGACCATCTGGAGTTTTCTATCAGGTGGCAGACAATAGGGGTTTGTTTTCCATCACATGACAGATTACAGGGAGTTTGGTTTGCTAAAATTTATTATCTGTCTGTGTTTGTTTATTCTGATGATTCTGATATTGTTGACATTTGGAAATTTAAGGTAGAGAAGTCATTGATATCTTGTCCTTTCATTCATAAACAGAATTTGCATTTGTTTCAGTTGTGTTTGCACAACCATGGATTCCTCTCATTTTCAAGATCAGAGTCCTCAGTTTTCCTCCCCAAACATGAGCCAATTTTATGTTCTCTCATTAGAGCATCAATAGCTGTCAAAATCTATAGAAATAGGACTTCTGTATCAAAGATGATATTCATTTACAATGGCAGTTTTGGTGGAAGCATTGAATGTAGGGAAGGCAAACCTATATCCAGAGTATGTGACTATTCCAGTTATAACAAAAACTGCCCCTTCCATGATGGAAGTGGTCCAATGTAATCAACCTGCCACCAAGTAGCAGGCTGGTTATCTCGGGGAATGGTGCCATACTGGGCATTGAGTGTTGGTCTTTGCTGCTGGCAGATTGGGCACTTAGCTGTGGCTGTGGTTGCAGCCAGGTCAGCCCTCGTGCGTAGAAGTCCATGTTGTTGAGTTCATGCCTAACTTCCATCCCTACCACCATGACCACTTTGTTCATGAGCTCATTAGGCAATAGCAGGAGTGACTGGGGAAGAGGCCAACTGGTGTCCACAGGACAGGTCAGTTATCCACTTGATTATTGAAATCTGCCTCTGCTGAAGTTTCTCTCTGGTGAACATTCATGTGGGACACAACTATCTTCATGCTTTTTGCCCACATACCTTACCCCCAGACCTTGTTGTCCACATACCTATCCCCAAGAACTTGTTGTCACCAATTTTGCAATCATATTCCTTCCAAGCCTCTGGCCATCCAGCCAAACCATTGGCAACAGGCCCCAAATCAGTGTACAAATGCACCTCTGGCTATTCCTCCTTCCAAGCAAAATGAACAACCAGGTGCATTGCTTGATGTTTTGTCCACTGGGAGGATTTCCCTTCACCACTGTCCTCCAGGGATGTCCCAAAAATGTGATATACTGCTGCACCTGTCCACTGGGAGGAGTGGGTAGTGGGGCATATGGGAATCTCTATATCTTTTGTGTAGCACTTATGTAATCAAGGTATCCTTAAAAAAACAAAAAAAAATTATTTTATATATTAAAAAAAGACTATGAAATGAGGAAAATCATGGGAATTTCTCAACAGCAAACTACCATAACAGAGCAGCTAAATGAAAGTCTTTAATCCAAGCAGAAACAATAAAAGAACAGGAAGAGAGGGAGGAGGGAAGACTAAGATGGTAATATGCTAATATGGGTAAACAAAATATAATTTCCTTCTCTTCTTGAGTTTCTAAAGTATGATATACAATAAAGCAAAAGTTATATCACTTCCTGACATGGTTCTAAATGTATGTAGAGGAGATATTTAAGAATACTACTTTTTTAGATTTTAACCAAATTAATTGTCTGAGATTTTGCTTAACAGGTATGCAGGGTGCATTTTTGGTAAAGAAAAGAAGAGTATTTTGTCCTAAAGTAAATAAACTGATTGTTGCAGAATTAGAAACAAGAAAGAATAGGAGAAAACCTGAATAGATGAAGAAAGTTGTACAAGGTTTGTGGAAATGAATTTTGTCATGGACAATGCTGTCTAAGATTTGATAGGTTTATTCATGAGATATTTTAAGTGCTTTCATATCAAACAATGTATTAAAACAAAAACTAGAATTTGGCTTTCTCTCTGTTAAAATGATGAAATTTTCTTGGAATATTGGCGTTCTTTTTGTGAGAAGCTATAAAAGACTTCCATAACCATCTGAGGAATCTGCCTACAAGACAAAGATAATTTGTCTTGTAAGAATAATATCCTCATTGTTACTTACACTGACCTCATCATCTTTTACTATTTAAGAGAACAAGTATTCTCAATATTTAAATATCTAAATTTTGAAAAGAAAGAAAAATAAGTTAGTAAGATATTATGACATTCTATCTTCAAATAGAGAATATCAATAAAGCAATAGAAATTATAAAAAGAACCAAAGAAGAATTCTATTTAGAAACAAACCAAAATGAAAAATTCACTAGAGGGTCTCAACAAATTTGAACTGGCAGAAGTAACCAGCAGTTACTTGAAAAAAATCCATAGATATTGTATAATCTGATGAAAGAAGAAAAAATAGAATGATGGATAATGAACAAAGTCTCAGAGACCCGTGAGACACAATTAACAAATGAATAAAGTAAGTATCAGAAGGACAGGAGAAAGAGAGAGAAGCATAAGATATTTGAAAAAATGACTGAAAAATTACCCAATTTGTTGAAAAGCATTTATCAACATGGAGGAAGCTTAACAAACTACAAGTAGAACAAATGAAAAGGGATACACATCCAGAACATCATAGTAAAAATGTTGGATGCCAAAAAGAAGAAGAAATAGAAAATCTTGAAAACAACAAGAAAAAAAATGACTTGTTACATACAAGCATACCACAATAAGATTAACAGCTGAATTCCTATCAGAAACAATGGAGATCATTAGACAGCAAGATGACACATTGAGAGATTAAAGAAAAAGCAAACAACTGCCAACCAAGAATCTTATATTCAGCAAAATGATCCTTCATAAATGAAGACAAAATAAAGGCATTCAGTGATAAAAACTGAAAGAATTCATTGCAAGCAGACCCAGCTTACAAGAAATGTTAAAGGACATTTTTCAGACTGAAAACAAATGATTCCATACTTTAATTTCAATACACATGAAAACCAAAACAGCAACAGTAATTACAGAAGACAGTATAAATACATATCTCTTCTTTCTTTCTCTTAACTGATTTAAAAATAAATTTTATAGAAATGTATATAATTGTATTGTTGGACCTATAACATATAGAAATGGAATTACTTTGACAATAAAAGCATAAAGGAGGTGGTTGGCAGCAAAGCTAATTGGAATAAAAAATTGACACCAGGGAAGCGGGTGTGGCTCAGTGGATAGAGCTCCCGTTTACCATATGGGAGGCCCCGGGTTCGCTTCCTGGGGCCTCCTTGTGAGGGCAGGCCGGCCCCACGGCCCGGTGGGCTGATGCAGCAAGACCTCACAACAGGAAGCGGGTGTGGCTCAATTGATAGAGCCCCCGTTTACCATGTGTGAGGCCCCGGGT
>JAQZBX010023051.1:0-31113 GCA_029593785.1 Cabassous unicinctus | reverse complement strand
CGAACCCGGGGCCTCTCATATGGTAAACGGGTGCGCTATCCATTGCGCCACAGCCGCTTCCTGCCGTGAGGTTGCTGCATCAGCCCACCGCACCGCTCAGGCCGGCGTGCCCTCACAAGGAGGCCTCGGGGCGCGAACCCGGGCCTCCCATATGGTAAACGGGGGCTCTATCCACTGAGCCACACCCGCTTCCCAGGTAATTACTTTTATAATCCTCACAGGACAGTTGAAGAAACCGAGGCACAGAGATGTTAAGTAATTTGATTGGAGGCACGCAGGCAGTATGGCAGAGCTGTGGTTCTAATCCTATTTTACCTCAATGCTATAGAAAGCACAGAGTCCTCCCAGGATGTCGGAGGTGTGTAACTGATGCTTTTGTGGTGCATGATAGAAATTGTGTTTGAAATATGAGACTTTCCGTGAATTGCCATAGCCTGGGGTCGGGAAACACTGGATCTATCTTTCCATAATAAGGCTAGTGAAACCTGGTGCCAGTGGGAAAGAGGGGTAAGGGGGAAGGGAGGGTTCAAGACCCTTAAAAGGAATCACTACCACTCTATTAGTACAGTAATCTTTTACATTCGATGAGAGTTTTCCATTGCACAGTATGGTCACTTCACCTGTAAGCTGATCAAATCATCTTCTTCCCTTGGAAGGGCTTTAAAAAAATGTTACTGTAGTGAGATCTCTCAGCCCGAGACCCAGATGGCTGGACTCTGGGACCAGTGCTCTTTTGCCATAACCTGCTGCTGTGTTTCCTAAGCCAGGTATCTTAGCAGGATGTGCAGGGCTGACACAGCTGGTCCATGGCCTGCCCACAGACGCCTGCAGTTCACCAAGCCTGGGGCCCTGGGCCAGACAAGGCACACAGGCCCCCTGCGCAGGAAGGTGCTCCTGGCTGGAAGCACCCCATTCCAAGGCTGGCACTTTTACTTCTTGAGTGTTATTCCCAGAACAGGGCAAAACATCCTCAGGTCCAGTAAGTAGGAGACCAAGAAGTCAGCCCGTGGAGATGAATAAGGATGACTTTTAAAGGGTTTCTTCCCAGGCAACCCCCAGCATTCCCTCTTCTCTTTTGGTGATTTATGTTAGTCAGTCTTAGTGATGTTGGAAGTTCCTGAGAACATTAAGTTTCTTTTTCTAAAGTGTCATGTTATCTAAGTTTCCTGGAACCTTTTATTCTCTAGATATCTTGAAGTGATCTTATCACTGCACCTTTGTTTAAGAAATAAATTCTGTTTAAATGCTGAGTTGATGGCATTTAGTTTTTTTTTTTTTGTTTTTTTTTGCGGTACCAGGAATTGAAAGGAGACCTCCTTATGTGTGGGAAGCCAGCGCTCAACCACTGAGCCACATCGGCTCCCCTGTTTGTTTGTTTGTTTTTAGGAGGCACCTGGATCAAACCTGGGACCTCCCATGTGGCAGCCTTCCCGCTTGAGCCACATCCGCTTGAGCCACATCCGCTCCCCAGTGTTTAGTCTTGTTAAATATTTGGTTTGTGCCAATCATATACGAGGCAGTCTGCTCTTTTATAAATTAATTTTGGTGAGACAGGGTTTATCTAAAGACGTTTGTTTATCAAGAAGCCATGTACTGCCTGTATCCCACAAGTGGAAGAAGTTTCCTAAATTGCCTCTCACTTAGGTTTTCTTTTATTATGCATTTTAAAAATTTGCATGTGTATGTGTGATATCAGAGACTGAAAGCATACAAAAATATGTTTGGTATAAAAAACAACTATAAATTCTATATTCTTATAACCACTCCCCAGGACAAGAGATGGCTGTTACCACAGCCCCGTGTCCCTCCCTGATTGTATCTGGACTTTTGTGATAGTCATTTTCTTTCTTTTCTTGATAGTTTTCCCACCTATGTATGCATCTTGAAAGTGTACTTTATTCCTGCCTGCTTTTAAACTTTACATAAATGGAATCAAACTGTGTACGTTCTTGTACGACTTGCTTCGTTTGCTCAACTTTTGAGATTCATCTATGTTGTGTGTAGCTGCGGGTCATGATTCTCATTGCTTATTAATAACATTCCGTTTTGTTCTTCCATTCTACTGTTGGTGAACTAAGGGGTGGTTTCCAGTTTGGGGCTTTTACACATGGTTTAGATGTTAAAGTGGCCACATAAGATGACATCGTTCATCCTTCAGCCACACTGGGCCCTCCTGCTTCCCCAGATACACCAAGCACCCTCCTCCTGTCTCAGGGCCTTTGCACTTCCTGTCCCCTCTGCCTGGAATGTTTTTCCTCCAGTTATTCTCATGAATGACTCCCTCACTTCATTTAGGCTTCTGCTCAAAGTTACCTTACTAGAAAGTGCTCCCCTGGCCCCCTCTGTAAAAGAGTCCCCTCACTCCTTCTGTCTGTCTCTTACCCCACTGTGTGTTTCTTCAGGGCATAAACATAGGTGTTTTTGTCTATTTCTTTCCATAAAACTATGAGGTCCACCTTCATAAATTTAAACAGCTAAAAAATTGTTAAGAGTGAGCCTAAAGCCTGGGATTCCAACCTGGCTCCTGCCATTCAGAGCCCTGTGAACTTGGGAAACAATGTTGGCTCATTCAGTGAATATTTATTGAGCACCTACTATGTGCTGGGCACTGTTCTAAACCCTGGAGATACATCACTGAGCAAAATAGGTAAAACTTCCTGTCCTCGTGGGGCTTTTATTAAAGGAGGGGGGCATACAATAAACAGTAAACATAATAAATAAATCAGAAGATAAATAAGTGGGTAGGAAAAAGAAAAAGTAAAGCAAGGGGGAGGGGAGTGTATTTGCAATTTTAAACAGATTGGTCAGGGCAGGCCTGATAGAGGAGGTGATGTTTGAACAAGGATTTCTACGATGGGAGAGAGTAAGGCTCCTGGATATCTGGGAAAAAGCTTTACAGGCAGAAGGATCAGCCAGTGCAAGGGCCCTGAGGTGGGAGTGAAAGGCCGGAGTGGTGGGGTGCATGTGGGGCCTGTGGGCCACTGTAGGACTTTGGCTTATACTCTTAAGTAAGCCATCTTAAGTCATTCAGAGCCACTGAGGAGTGAAATGGTCTGACTTAATATAAAAGGATTACTCTGGCTGTACTGTTAGGAATAGGTTGGGGAGAAGCCAAGGTAGAAGGGGATAGGTCAGTGAAAAACTATTGCAGAATTCAGTCAAGAGATAAGAAGTCTTGGCTCAGGGTGGTGGCGGTAGAAGTGGATATTCTTTGAACATAGAGCCAGTAGGAGTTTCTGATGGATTAGATATACGGGGTGAGAGAGTCCAGGGTATTGGCCCAAACAATGGCAGTGCCATCCAAGCAGAAAGGCTGCTTGTGGGCCAGGTTTGATGGGAAGAGCAGATGCTCAGTTTTGGCAATGTTGAATTTGTTGAGTTGTGTGGTAGGCATCCAGGTGGAGTTGGAAGGAAAGGTTTAGATATAGGAGTCTAGAATTTGGGAGAGAGTTCTGAGCTGGGGATAGATAAGGATTTGGGACTCTTCCTCAAGCAGATGGTGTTTAAAGCCATGAGACCAGATGAAATGAACTGGGGTGAGGAGAAGTGGAGGAGAGGGCAAGGACTGAGCCTTGGGGCTCTGCCGTGTTTAATCCTCTTGAGCCTCATTGTCTCCGCAGCTGGGAGAAAGAAAGATAATGCTTGTCCTGCCTGAGTCACAGGGTTCTTGTCAGGATCATCTTCTGGCCTGCAAGGCACCATTCAGATGTGTGAAACACGATCACATGGGGCTCTGTTTCAGCCCTGTGAGTGGAAAGCCAGAAGGGCAGGAGCCCATGGGAGAGGGGTGCCAGAAAAGAGGTGCCCTTTTTCCTTCCTGCCTTCCTTCCTCCCTCCCTGTTTTTCTAAACCTTTGGTTACTGTTTACCAGAGATTTTCTCTTTGCTATTTCAGAGCTTCTGTCTCAAGCCAGTGGGCGCCGACACATGGCCTGAGGGGACAGTGGCAGTAAAGTCACTGGAACTGTTGCTGTCAGAGCCAGCCTGTGTGCACTGTTTTGTGGGGCCTTCCGGAATCTTCTACACAGGGACATTGTTAGTAGTGAGGTATTATGGGGAACTCTTGGTGAAGAGCTTCAGTGCTGAGGAGTACTTTGCAACTCCTGTCCCCAGCCAGGGAATCTAGCAATTCTAAACCTCATTTGAGCTATAAGTCAGTATTGAAAGAAAAGGCTCCTGGTGGATTTGGTATTGTGCCTCTAGGTGGGACTGAGGGTGGAATCTGACACTTATCCTATCTTTTGGGAGTAAAAGTAGCTTCTGCTTTGTAGGTAATATCAGAACAACCTCTCAAATGCCTGAGTTTAATAAAATATTTATCATCCACAGATGGTGGCCAGGGCCAAAAACAGCCCCTCCCAGCTACTTTAGAGCCTTTTAGAAGTCATCTTGTATGGGAGGGAGGGAAATGAAACCCTTGCCCCAGTGCCGCCCCACCCCTCAGGGCCTTTACGCTGGATTCTCTTCACACGGGCCCCAGAGCTCTTCATGGTCTTAGGTACACAAAGGTTCCCAAGCTGCTTCTTGATATGTTTGCTTTAGGTTTTTCTCTTTTCTGGCCTCTCCTCTCCAAGGGTCCAGAGTTGTAAAACTCTGATGATGCCTTGAGCGGGGGCGGCGCAGCTGGGCTGGGTGTCACAGGCTCTTCTGACCCTTCTGAGTGAGCAAACGCCCACATTCACTTTCACCTCGACCAGTCTTCTAAAATGCCCAGTTATTAATTTAATTACTTAGTTAGCAGCAAAGCCCCACATTTCCTTTACCTCAGAGAAATCTAACCGTCAGGAATCAGGATAATGGGGCTAGAACCAGGGCCAGGTCGAGGAGCCCCACTGTCACAGTCCACGCATAGGGGGTGGCAGGAGCTCCCACCCCCTGAGGATCCACGACAAGGCAGAGCCAGAGGCCAGAGGCTCATCGTGGGGCACCAGGGGGAACTCTGCTACAAATTAGGGCAGAGCCGAGGTTGGGAGAACCTGGGAGGCACGGAGCTGTCTGGAGACAGGAGCACTTCTAAACTGCTGCAGTGCTGACCTTTTAGGGCTTCATGTGAGTGTATAGATTCAGGATGAGTGATTAGTGTTTTACCTTGGAGGTGCGTGCGTGTGTGCATGTGTGTGTGTGTGTGTGTGTGTGTGTAGAGAGAGAGAGGTGGAGAGAGGGAGACGTCATCACTGATTATTCTGGTAGATAATTGGCTGATTTCTAAATTCCCTGCTTTTGGGAAATTTTTAAAAGGTGGTAACAATTCTTTCCATGTGTGATTTCCTTCAGTGGACCAGGATCACAGCCCAGTTTGTTTTGCTTAACAAACACTTTTAAAGCAACTACTATGTGCCCATGGATGTGGGGTGCCAAAGCAATGCTGGAGGCAGTCTCTGCCCTGGAGGAACTTAACTTTATTTTTTTGAGGTACCAGGCCTGGGATTGAACCTGGGACCTCGTATGTAGAAAGTGGGCACTCAACCACTGAGCCACATTAGCTCCCCAAAGTTGGTTTTTTTTTTCTGTTTGTTTGCTTGTTGTGTTTTGTTTTTGTTTTTAGGAGGCACCTGGGGCCGGACCCAGGACCTCCCATGGGGGAAGCAGGAGCTCAACCGCTGGAGCCACATTGGCTCCCTAGGAACTTAACTTTTTAAGAGACAAGACTTACGAAACGAATTTGGAAAAATAAGGGACAGATTTTGGGAAAATACTGGTTGTGTTAGCCCTGAAGGTACGATTACTGTGATGGCAGCAGCTGTGGTTGCAGCTGCAGGGATGGCTTGCACTGGAGGTTTGGATGACTTGAGGAGGGGGCTTTCCCTGGGAGGAGACCCAAGTCTGTGTGGGGAGCGTTTTCACACGTGGGAGAGAGTCTGATTGTCTCCATGCATACATTTGTTACCTGAGCTGCTCTGGGGGTGGCTACCTCCCTCTCACAGCATTTGGATGTTGTCTTGTGATGTGTGGCTCCTTGGAGAAGCCCCATCAGGAGCCTTCTGCTGGGAGGGTGCAGAGAAGACAAGCAAGTCCCCATTCTTGTCCCTCTCTGCAAAGTGGGAAACTGTCACCTGCCCTTCCTACCCCAGATGGTTGTGTAACATGAGGGATGGAATGTGCAAGGATGCGGCTAAAGCACTGTACAAATGGAGTGGTGGTTTATCTTGGGCCAGGAAAGCAAGATAGGTGGAAAGAAATTGGCATCCCATGCCTCTCTGTCCCAGAGTTCTCTCTTCCTTGGTTGCAGCCTCTTTTCATGAGTCCAGTCTCCTCTTGCACACCTGCTCAGTGGGTATAGCCCTACCCCCAGGGTCTTTCCTCAACGGCCAGTCTCAGACCATTGCTTTGATCCCATGGTTTCCATGGTGACGACGTGTGCAGTTTTTCCAAATCTAGATCTCCTAAGCCTACCCTTACTCCTAAACTCAGATCCTTAACTCCACCAGGACAGCTGTCTGAGGTCCTGCAGGCTCACAGGGGCAACCTGCCCTCCTCCCTGCTGTCCCCGATGAAGGCAGCACCCCCACATGGTCCTTTGACTCTTCTCGCTCACATCTCTATACGTTGCTTATCACTGGGTGCTGCCATTTCTCCCCCTTAAATTCTGCGGAATGAGTCCTTGCGTTTCTATTCTGCTATTCTCTAGTTCACACCCTCTTTCACTTTCACCTCAACCAATATTTCAAAATGTTTAAAATTATGTCTTTATTTAGCAATAGAACCCCACCTTTTTTTTAAAGATTTATTTTTTATTTTTTTATTTCTCCCCACCCCCTTGTTGTTTACATTTGCTGTGTCTGCTTGTTGTATGCTAGTCTTCTTTTCAGGAGGGACCGGGAACTGAACCCTGGACCTCTGATGTGGGAGGGAGGCGCCTAATTGCCTGAGCCACCCCCACTCCCTGCTTTGTTTTGTCTCTCATTATGTTTTTCTCATGTCTCTTGTTGCATCATCTTGTTGCGGCAGCTCACCATGCCCGCCCATCCCGTCAGCCCGCTGTCTTGCTCGTCTTCTTTAGGAGATACCGGGAACCGAACCTGGGACCTCCCATGTGGTAGGCGAGAGCTCAGTTGCTTGAGCCACATCTGCTTCCCAAGGACCCCACCTTTTCTAAGCCCCAAAGAAATTTTCCTTTAACTCTAACAAATAAGACATAAACTGAGTAGCTGCTTTGGCTGTGGTTGGCTTATGGGTGCATTCTATCTCTGCCAGAGGAGTCCTAGTCATCTATCTGCCCCTCCCCTCCTCCCTCACGGTGACCCCAAGTCCCCCTGATGCTAGGATTTCAAAGAGTGTGGCCTGAAGACCACCCACCTACCTCTTGTGACAGCTGATCGTGACAGCCTCCTAAGCTGCCTCCTGGTCCTTCTTCCTGCCTCCAGTTAGTTCCCTGAAACCCTGATCTAACAAGGCTCAAAATTGCTTGATAACTTGTCACAATTCACAGGGAAAAAACTTAACTCCAACGCTATCCTAAGCCTGACCCCAAATTATCTTTTCTTCTTCATGTCCCCCCATTTTCTCCCTGTGCCACATGCTGTAACCACTCCGGAAAATGTGGAATTCCCCAGCCCAGAGGGTACTGTAGGCCCCCACAATGCTGCTTGCTGCTCACGCTCCTCCTTCTTTGAGCACTCTTTCCCTTTTCTTGGTGGAAGACATGTATTCCTCTGGTCTGGCTTAGATGTCATTGCCTCCAAGAGACCTTTCTTGAACTTCCTTCTCCTTGTACAATTTATCACTCCTTCCTCTATGTTCCTAAAATATTCTGTTTGTCCTTTTAAATTCTTTAATGGCACTTACTGCGTTATAGTCTTGTTAAAGGCAGAGACATTGTCATATTTATTTTCATGTCTCTAGTGCACCCAGCCCAGGATCCAGTATACAGCTGGCAACCTTCCATGTTTGTTGAATAAACAAACAACTGAATGAATAAATGAATGGGTGGATGCATTTGACATTCCCGTTACAGCCCGTATGAGCAGGGCACCAAAGCATCAGTTGCCTCCCTTTTTGTTGGCTCATCATTGTTCAGGAGAGCCAAGCTGTAGGGCTCTCTAGGTGTCAGCCTTTGTGTTGTCAGTGACCCTTAGCTCTGATCACTGTCTAGCTGCAGACCCTAAACTTCTGACCTGCAGCCAGAATGATTTAAGGAGCACTGTTCAGCATCCATTCTCTAAGCCCTCAGCCGACTCAGGTAGCTGACTTGCTCCCCGCCTTGGTTCCCAGGTCCCACCCCTACTCTTTGCCCCAGTTTTTGTAAGTGGGCCCTGGTTGGCAGCCTGACCTGTGCCCCATCAGTCCTGCACTGGGACCCCTCCTTTGCAGACATGGGCCTTCTTTGTTGGGCAGGTTCCTGATGCTGAATGCCACTCTGGTGATTGTTGCCTTGCTTCCTGTTGGGAGATTACCGTAGTGCCAATTTCTGAGTAGTTCACATTTTTCGATACCTCAGCAACATCTTCTGCTTTCCCATCAGTTACTCTTATCCCACCTTCCCAGGTGCTGTCTGCATATCTGGACATCTTTTGTCTGTCCTCAATTACCTGCTCTCATGTCACACCTGCAGCTGTGTTTGCTACCCCATGGCCATGAGCTGTTCTTGCTCTGCCTCAGTGGCTGGTGTCACTCGCCATCCAGGTATACAAGCCAGAGAGCTTGGAGTTGCCTTTGACTCCTCCCACCCCTGCCCTCCTTGCTGCCTGCCCCTTCCCTATACTGAGTTCATCACCACATACTCCTACTTCTATCTGCTACTACTCTTGAATAGAACACTCTTCTTCAGCTCCACACCATCATTCTAACCCTGGTACCTCTCACCTGAGTTACCTCGAGTGCACCTTTTTTTTTTTTTTTTAAGATTTATTTATTTATCTCTCCCCACCCCCTTGTTGTTTTTCACTTGCTGTGTCTGTTCGTCTTCTCTGTTTCTTTAGGAGGCACTGGGAGCCAAACCCAGGACCTCTGATGTAGGAGGTAGGCACCTAATCGCTTGAGCCACCTCTGTTCCCTTCAGTTGCACCTTAATGAATCTCCTGAATCCACTCTTGACCCCTCTAAAGCATTCTCCACATAGAGAGATCTTTTATTTTATTATTTCTAAAGATTTTTAAAATTTATCTATTCCTCCCCCACATTGTTTTGTACTTGCTATCTGCTCTCTGTGTCCATTTTCCGTGTGCTTTCTGTGTCTGCTTTTCTCTTTAGGAGGCACCAGGAACTGATCCCAGGACCTTCGGGATCAATCACCCGAGCCACCTCATCTCCCCAGTCTGCTGCATCTCTCACTGCCTCTTCTCTGCGTCTTGCTTTGTTGGGTCATCTTGCTGTGCCAGCTCTCCACGGCGCGGGCCAGCTTGCCTTCACCAGGAGGCCCTGGGAATCAAACCCGGGGCTTCCCATATAGTAGACAGGAGCCCAATCGCTTGAGCCATATCCACTTCCCGAGAGATCTTTTAGAGTTATAATACTATTCATGTCATGTCGTGGTCCTGCTTATACACTTCCCATGTCTTGCCTTGCTCTCAGGAATAAAGACCACAATTGAAGAATGTTGGAAAACATGGCCTGCAAAACCATGCGTATCTGGCCCCAGCTACCTCTCCAGCTTCCCTTGCACTCTCTGGCCAATACCATCTTTCCTCTAATGCACACTCCCTACTTCTTCCTTCCCCAGGGCCTTTGAACGTGCTATTTCAGTTGCCTGGGACTCTTTTCTTGTCTTCCAACTTAAAGCTCAAACACTCCTTCTTCATAATGCCCACCTGACAGCTGCCCCCATGAGGATTTTCCATCACCGTTGTGCATATGTGCCCATGGCTTCCTGAACATTGATGTGCTTGTTCATTAATATGTTCCCCTCTCTAGTCTCTAGTGAGGTCCACGGACAGGAACCGTGTCTGGTTTGCTCATCATTTTATTGAGCCCTGTGATTAACATATAGTCAGCCTGATACATATTATTAGATGAAGTGAATGGCTCCAGCATGACTCTACCTGTCCAGACCCACAGAAATTAACCAGGGCCACATCCAGGAATGTCCACTCTTCCAAGTGTAAACATAGCTACCACCTTATAAAGGATAAACCATAAAACAAACGTACGAAACGGGGCTACCGGAACGCTTACTCAGCATCCCACATTGTTTATCGAAAGTATATGGATTTGCATATTTATTACTGAATTTTCTTGTTGTAAGGCATTTGATAGATATTACTTATCATTGTACTGTAAATCTACTGTGCTCCCTTGAACTCAGAGCCAGTGAAAAGTTCATCTCTTCATGTTAACAGTTTTCTTTTACTCACAACAAGAATTCTACTCCCCACTGGATTTCTGCTTTTGTCTTGTTTAGCAGAGGTATTCAGTGCTGATGTAGTGTTTAACTGTAGTAATTACCTCTGCCCAGGCATCTGGTTTCGTCTTTTCTCTGCTCTAAGTGATTTTTTTTTATGGTTCTAGTGGATTATGCTTAATTATTAAAAACAATTCAGACCTTTTTGAATTATATGAAAATAGGTATATATTACAAAAATCTTATCTTCTATTTTTATACCATAGTGATAACAATCCATATTCCTCATTTGGAGCAACTCAGGTGAGAGATGATGAAAAGAATCTGTGGAGTGTGCCTCATGATGTGTCCCACACAGAGGCAGACGATGACAGAATCCTGTACAACTTGATAATCGTTCGTAATCAACAGGCCAGAGACTCAGAGGTAAGTGCTTTCTGAGATCTCCCCATGTGCAGAAGCTAATGTACAGTAAAAAAAAAAAAAAGCAGTTACCGAGAAGACCACCTTGAAATAAAGGAAAGAATGAAGGAAGAGATATTTGGAATGTGAAGGGCAGGTATTTTAGCAAGCACATGTTATCTCTAGTTGCTAATTAGAGCTAGTCTCGATAGACTTGCTTGATAAACAGGTGAGTGTCATTTCTCATTATTACATTAATGGTTTAAATTACATGTAAGGCAGTGATGTTGAATAGCATGAAGATAGTTCATCATCTTAAATGGCTTCAACAGTCCATCTTTAATTTTCTACTTTTTCTGCTTGTTTGGCAAGTCACAGTTTGATGATTCAGATTGAATCAGGCTGAAGGGTACTTTGCGTTATCACTAATTTTTGAATTTGTAGGGCATGAATAAGGTTTTTTGTTTGTTTGTTTAAAGCCTTTTAAATTGTGCATATTGATCAGATACTCACGTATCTTATTTGATATGATTTTTATGAGAAGGCTTGAAATCACTCCTAACAACTCTTAACCCAAATGTATTGGTATGGGAATGTTAGAATATTGAAAAGGAGAGGATTTGGGAGCAGATGTGGCTCAAGCAGTTGAGTGCCCGCTTCCCACTGGATTCGGTCCCTGGTGTCTTCTAAAAAAAACAAAAATGAACAACAAGCAAAGAAACAAAAAAATCAACTCAGGGGAGCTGATGTGGCTCTGTGGTTGAGCACTGGCTTCCCACATAGGAGGTTCCAGGTTCAATTCCTGGACCTGGTATCTCAAAAAAAAAAAGGAGAGGATTTAATAGTTTAAGAGAAAACGGCAAAAGATATTATGGTTTTGTTTCTCTCCTTTCTTTCAAAGGTGATATTATAGTAATAGATACTACACTGCCTAATACAGTAATTGTGACCATCATCTTCCAAATAAAGCAACCCAGGTTTTCTAACTTCTGTGTTCATCAGTTAGCTTGAGCAGACGTCTATATTAAATATAGACTACATGTTTCTTTGTGTCTTATAGTAATTGAGAAGAACAGGGAGATTTAGGTTTCTTAGGCTCTGGTGCTGGAGAAAACCCTGGAGTGTGTCAGTAGGGATTGGGGTTTTGGGGGATGGTTTATAAAGCTTCCAGCCAAACCAAGGAGGTGTGTCACCCCCATGTTCCATGTGGAACTTTATCCCCCTTTCTACACCACTGAGGAGAATACCTCATTAGGGTCAGATTGATAAATACATATTCATGAAAAAAAAGTCTTACTCTGTTAAATGCCTTTGGTGAAGAAACAAAATGTTTCATCAATCTAAGTGCTGGGAAGAACAAATCATTTGCTTGACTTAGATAATGGGAGCCTAAAGATTTGATTTGCATGTTAACTAACTCCAGGATTTAGAGCTTCAAAGACCCTAGGGGCTTCCAGTCAGGGTACCGCCACTTTCCCCTCTTTTCCTCCTCTATAGTTAAAGGGAACAGGAACCTGGGAAGGTGAAACAGATTGCCCAAGATCCCACAGCAGGCTGGAGCTGGAGCTGGAGCTGGAACCCAGGACTGCTGCCGCCTCTCTCAGTGTGCTTTTACAATATGCTTTCCTGGCCCGAGACAAGCTTTGGGTTGTACAATTAAGGGTTGGTTTTTGTTTGTTTGTTTGTTGTTTTTTTAATACTGACCTTTTAAAGATTCTTAATAAGAAACATTTTGCAGCATCAAACATTGAGGAACTACTGAACCTAAGCATAAGATGAGCTAATAATATGGAATATGATTATTTCTCTATGCCCTTTAATTCCAGAACCCCAAAGAGTACAAAATATGTTCCTTCTCTGGCTTTGTTTATTTCTGCTAATTAATTGCTAATTATTTTTTTCTCAAACATGTTTTAGCCGGGCAATAACTTTTAGAAGTACCATGTGTCCAAGTTATTTTATTCTTGTATGATTAGGATGGATTCGAGAGCTTAGAGGTGGGGGCGGAGGTGGGAGGTGAGGTCCACAGGGCAAGGAAGGGCTGATAGTTGGCTTCTGGTTCTTGAGGCTTGGGAGGAAGGATTCCTTGGAGAGTTCGCAGTGGCCATTGATGCTTGCCCTGTCTTGGGTGTGGAGTGCTAGTGGGGATGCTTGCTAGATATCCATCACGGGTCTTAACTCAAAGGTGCAGAGTCAGCGTGTCCTTAGTGGTTATTTACTTACTTACTTATTTATTTATAGGAGGTACCAGGGATTGAACCCAGGTCCTCGTACATGGAAAGTAGGTGCTCAACCACTGAGCTACATCCGCTCCCCCATTAGTGGCCAAGCACTGTGCTGTCCCTGGCTTCCCACGTCCCAGCACAATTTTCCCCCTGACTGGTAACACTTAAAGCACATCCTGAAGCCTGCTTCTGCCAAGAAGAGCCTGCCGGGCCACCCCTCCTGAGAGTATGGATGGGAATGCCTAGCCTTGCTCTCCCTTCAGTGGGAAGAGCAGACCCTTACGGACCAGCACTGAGTTGACCAATTAGGGTTTCTGCTGGTGACAATAAGGTTCTTCTCTTTCCTTCCTCTCCTTCCCCCACCCTGACCTAGCAGTAACAGCAGCAGGGAAGTAATATATAGCAACTCTTTCTCACTTTCCCCTCCCTGGGGCCCCATGCAAATGAGAAAGGGTTTCAAATGCTTGAAGGGATTCAGAGAGGAGGCTGGCAGCTTCTTTTTCTGGAGGAGATCTTGCCTCTAGGCCCTGTTTGTCTCCACTTTTTAAAAGACAGTAGGGGAGGCACCATGAGCTACAAAGTTCTCTCAAAAAGCACGGCTCCCTAAGTGGCCCTTGACTCAGCTGGTCCTTGGGCCTTGTGAAGGGGACTTCCAAGAGGCTTTTCTTTTCCATGCCCCAGGAATGAAGTCAAGCTTGCCTGAGGAGGGGCTCTGTATCCAACACAGGCAATCAACTAAATAACATGAAGAAGTGATAATTATACATGAAATGATTCGGAATGACACCCCTATTTATGGTGCTTTCTTTTCTTTTCATTTTCTAGTAATAAAAGTAATATATACTCATGGTAAAAAAAAAAAAAAAATTTCTTTTATTTCCTTCCAAAACTTTGAAGTGCATATGAAAGCATATCTTAATGTATCTATTCCTTTTTCCAACAGATTGGATCATTCATTACATGCTTTTTGGCACCTTGCTTTTTTCCCCCATTTAATATTTTGGACATGGACATGTTTCCATTTCATATGCTTAGATTTACCTTATTGTTTTGGGGGTCTCTCTAGTATTCTCTTGCATGGATTTACTATTATTTATTCATTTTGATTTATTCATTTTGATTTATTCTTACTGATATATATATAATTTTGCTATAAGAAGAAATGCTTCAGTGGACATCCACCTGTACTTGTATGACCTTCCATAGTTTATTCAGGAATATTATTGCCATGTCAAAGTACATGCATTTAAAATTTTGGAGTTATCATAGGGCTTCCTTCTTAGAAGAAATTAGGAAAAAACCTTCAGGGTGCAGAAGAGAGGTGGTAATCTCAGCTCCCTCCAGGGCCCTGCAGTCACATAAACAGTGAAGTGGACCAGGGTATATCAAATAGCATTGAAAGCACATGCTGTGCTTATAGGCAGCAGCTGCTAAGCTCCAGCTAGCTGTTTGCCATGTTGGGGGTGGGGACCCAGAGGTGCCAAGCTTTTGATTTTGTTAAGAGAAGCAGAAAACCCAAATTTTCACATGAAACTCCTGGTGTTTAAATGATAACACACATTTTTTTAAAAGTGTGTCAAAATGTGTCTGTGGACTCCTGATATATAAAGGACAGTTACCATAATTATTACACTACTTATTACTATTGTTATTTGTCCAGTTCTATTGAAAAATGAAATTGTCACTGATTTAGAACATGGAGGTGGGCAGCTGGTAGGGGTTAAGTTTAAACAAGTTTCATGTCTATTACTGTTGCTTATTTACTTTTTCACACAAGATAAAATAGGTAGAGAATTTTATAGGACAGACGGTTTTGGTTTTGAAAGAAAAATTCCACCTCTTAAGGAACAGGAATCCTATATATTTTTGTGTGATACAATTTAGAATCTCAAGCAATGTGTTAAAGAAAACTGAACATTATGTTTTCCCTTGAGTAGCAACAGCATGAAATAGGAACTTCATATTTGGAATGCTCTGAATAATGGAAACTAATTTCAAAAGCGTGTTATTAACTGCTCTTGAATCTGAGGTTAGTAGAGGAAGGACCACAAATAGTTAAGTCTAACTTTTCAGTTTTTTCCCACATTGAAAATAAATCTGAAAAAAGAAATTTGTAGGAGAGCAAATAATGAAGCAAAGGTCTGAAAATGTAAAAAGTAACATTATTTAATCTGAGAGTCAGAATTCACTTTCATTTACACAAGCCTTCAAAAGCTTATGAAAAACAGACTTTCAGCAGAAGAAACGATGCATTTACAGAGCTCCAAGTAGTGGAAAAATTATTGCTCGTCTTTGAATTATGCTATAAACTTTTACCTTCAACTAAGAAATAGTAAATAACCTCAAAATTGTGTCATTAAGTCATTATCCTTATATTCATTCTCAGTAAACTAGTTGTACTTCACGTAACACACACTGATCCAGGAAGCTTAATAATTTTTAATGAAATATCCAGTGCATCTTATTTATTTGTGTAAAATAATTGTAATCATTGAGCAATCTTGCCCTCCAAGATATTAATAATAAAAATAGTGCCAGTCATATATGTACCACTTTACATGTGTTAACTATTTTGTCTTAAAAACAAGTAGTTATCATTATCATTTCTATTTTATTCTATTTTAATCAACTTGTACAAGGCCACACACCTAATATGTATGGAGCCAGGATTTGAATCCAGGCTTTGTGAACCCAGAGACATATAATGAGTGCAATGATTGAAATCTTGAGAAGTGAAACCGAATTGTCTGTAATTAAATCTTTCAAAATGCCTGAGCAGAGTCTGCCCAAAGCCTGTCCCTGTGACTTGTTGATGCCAATGTGTTTGAAAGGCATTTTCACACCAGTGGGATGAGAACTATGTTTGGTATGAGGATCGTGACCACATTTCACAGAGTCAGAACACGTGTTTCCCGAGTTTTGCTTTTCCATGGTGATTACAGCTACTTAAGATTTCTGTCCCTGGCTGCTGTTACACTGGCTCCAAGATGTTTCATTCTGCTTCCCCCCAGCACTTCTTCACTTTTACTGTTCTCTGGTGTGTGTTACTTTGGTATCCCTTCTCATGGTTCAGTAGCAGTTCCTGTATGGTTTCTAAGAATTTGTACATGGCGTTCAGCCATTTTTACCCTGCTAGAAACTTTTGCAAGCAGAATGGATATAGCTCAGTGGTTGAGCGCCTGCTTTGCATGTACAAAGGTCCAGGGTTCAATCCCCAATACCTCCTAAAAATAAAAATAAAAAAAAAAGTTTATACTTTTTATTAAGGAAGTTAATGCTAAAAAACAAATCGTTCTCATAAACACTTTTAGGCACTTTTGATTTGTTTCTTACAAACACCTTCAAAAATAGGTGAATTTTATCTGGTATGATCTGTGATATGCTTAATTTTAAAGCTTTTATGTGACGACATGCTCAAAAATGTATATAGCTCTCATGATGAGCACCTGCCTACCTCTATGTACACAGGAAGTTTCCATGGGGTCACTGGATACTTGTGTGGCTGGAATGATCCTTTGAAAACCACACTCTGCTGAACTTTGGGGAATGCATAAATATTATTAACATTAAAAACTATGCACGCAAAATCATTACATGTTTCTGGTTTATAATTTTCTTGTTCTTCCTGTGGGTCAGGACTCCTCCTGGCAGAGTGTTGCCAAGCATTGTAAACAGTTCCTATAAAATGTGTAAAATAGCAACAGACCTTCCCAGGAATTGTTTCCAGTATCTGGATTATATACTTCGCCTATCATATCCCTAATACAGCAAGAAACAGAATAGAAAAAAACAGGGTTGATTACCATGTGAGGAAGGGGGAGAAAAGGTTGTATTGATCATGTACCAGCCATGTAGCTCTTAAGCACTTGGAGAGCAGAATATTCCAGTTGGGTGCTGAATTGCTCTGTCTTAACAGGTCTCCACAAATTGGAGAAGGCTTGCTCTTAAAGGGCCTCTGATTTCTTCACCATTTTTCTACTGTTGAAAAATGACCGCACATTTTACACCAAGCATGAAGGGGCAGAATAACAATGGAAAGTTGAAGAAATTCTCTAGATAATTCTGGGTTACCCCAAAGGCCCGTTTCTTTGGGACCCAGATTATCTGGATTATTTAATGCAACCATTCTTTATTTTATTTTGCTAGTGACTGTTTTGTCTTGGAGGATTTGTTTTGGGAAGAATAAAAAAGCTTATTAGGGTCTGACAACCAAGCAATTTTGCCCTCTGTTTTGTAGGTTATAATATTTATTATTGTACTGTATGCTAAGCAGCATGCTATGTTGAATTCCAGACAAATACTGAGTCATCAAAGTAACTCGATGAAGGAGGTATTTGAATACTAAGATTAGAGACTTTAAGTCATCTGTACAAAGTCTTGAAGGAAATGAGTGGGAGAGCTGGAATTGCAGCTCAAGTCTCTATGACTTGGAAGCCCTTATGACTGGAAACACTGCCTTGGTCTCTCTAGTGAGTTTAGAAAAAGGTTCAGTAGAATGCCTTCAGTCAAAGACAAAGCTGAACAGTTGGATGTCGACTTCCTGCCTTGAGTAGACACTCTGGTCTGTGTATTTGTTCACCATTACTCACACTGTACCAACTGAATCACAGAGTGAGCAACTCTGATGTTTGTTTAGTATCAACCTGTTCTGGACACTCATGTAACATGTACCAGATGCTGTTGCTTTAGGAATTTGCAACACCTCAGTCATCATGCTAAGTTCTAAATGCACTGGACTAAACTAAACCAGAACACATTCTCTTTGTTATGCACTGGACTAAACCAGAACACATTCTCTTTGTGATGCACCGTTCTACTCTTTGCCCTCCCCCCACCTTTATTTTTTGTTTTGTTGGTTTTGTTTTTACTATATAAGTGTTTCTAGGCTACCCAGTGCTTCTTGCTAAGTAGTTAGCATGTCACTGCTCTATGTAAGTTGGTGGAGTTAAGACAATAAACATTGGAAAAATTGATGTAAGCAATTTCAGTAGGATGTGTAGTGGTTAAAAATGTGGGCTTTGGACTCAGGTAGATCTGAGGGTGAGAGTTCCAGCTTTGCCATGTTCTAGCTAGATGATACTGGCTAGTTATTTAATCTTAAGTTGATCAAATTATTGATTGCCCAGTTTGGACACAATCACAAGGTCATAAGTCAGAGAAAAAAGGAGTGCTAATACTAATTATGCTTGGCCGAAGATATAAATCAGGACTGCCTTAGACAAGCTGGGATGTACACTCACCCTTCTTAGCCTCCACATTGATCAAGCAGCTGATGGCTCCAACATGGTCAGTTTTCATATCTGTGTAGAATAGATACAGTTGAAACTGGGAAAGTCATCACCACTGAATATTCACATTAGGGACATAAACCAGGAGGAGGTTGAGGTCTAGCAGAGCCTCCTTCCAAGCTGGTTGGCAGTGGAAGGGAAATGGAGAGGACAGAGGAGTGGGTGGCTTTTTGTACCGGAATCTTTGGTTTTCTTGGCATCTGTATATGAGGATGTAATGACCAGGCCTCCTCCTTTTACCTTCCCTTGGAGCTCTAGAAAAGATATATGAAAGCCAAGAGATAATGTACCTTATGAGTACTGACAGGCCAGTGTAATAGAGACAAGGGAGACCAAGTTGGAGAATTCTCAGAAAAATGCAGTGGCTGTGGAAAAAGGACAGGAAGCTGGCCACCTTTCTTGATATCCAAAAGTTCACTGTCACAGCAACAAATTGCCACAGCTATGCATTTCCCAAATTAATGTGTTTTGGGATTGTGGACATTTCCAGAAGGAAGGCCATATATTTATTGGCATAATCAGGATAATTCACTGATAGGAATTGGTTTTTCCATTAGTTTTTCACAACTCGCACAAACCAACTGGACCTGAGAAGAATCTGAAACCATAAAGCTGCCTCACAAGTTCTATTTTTTTAAATTACAGTTGACAAATTATAAATTTGAATTACCAGTGGTTAAGACTGTCTTGAACCTCCGCTAAGCTACTGCCGTCTTGGATTTGGTTTCCCATAGAACACTTGTGATCATCAGAGATGCCTGCTGGTCATAAGTTCGGGGGCTCCTGCATGCGTTACCTGGCCTCTCACAGCAACCTTTTGAGGTAGATGAACTATTTATAAACAAATAAACAAGTCCTGAAGAGGTTAAATGACTTTTCTGGAGAGTGTCCCAGCAGAAATGGTCTTCTGACTCGCGGTCCAGTGCCCTTGACTATGGAGTGGAAAAGGAAAGTCTGTAAGGTTCTGAGAATTTAGGGCAGATAGCTAAAATATTTCATCTTGTCTTCACTTTTAAATGTGAATGGGGCCAATCAGATGGTAAAATAAGCTTATAGGCATAGATCTTCATAGAAAAAAATGTAAGACACTGTCCAACTTATATTCTTCTTAAGAAATCTGCAAAGGTGTGATTTTCTTTCAAGGTTATCTAGACTATTCTTATATAGGACATGTTTCAACAAAAGCTTAAATTCTGTCTGATTTGTTGATGAATTGGTAAATTTTATCTAAAGTGATGTCTGTTGTTAAATAATAAGCAATCAATTAGGGTTGGCTTTAGTTTAGAGTGTTGTCAGTTCTTCATACATTCCGAAGGCTAACATTTCTTAGCCTTGGTGTTAATTTAGTGTAAGCATGTGGGAAATCCTTTCCTGCTTTTCCTAGATCCCTCACCTCTCAACTTAATATGAGAACCAGCTGGTTGGTTTTGCCATTAGAGTTTCTGCTTTGATCATAGCATAGACCCACTTCCAGTTTCAAAACTATTCTTAGGTCAATGTGATAGATGTGTCATTGAGGGAGGATGGTTGATTGGTCATGTAAAATTCACAGGATTGCAGTACCATGGATGGTGTAATTCTGCCCAAAACCAGCTTTGCCAGTTTCCGAACTTGATTTTGTCAGAGTATCTAGGACTTTTTGAACTCAGGGGGTTTTACTGACACTAACCAAATTCACAAGAGACTGTCAAATGAACCCAAATGTCTGTAATTATTCAGTGGACTATAAACCTAACTGGTCAGTGCAGTCTCTCCCCTAAAATAAAATCTACAGGGGAGCAGATGTAGCTCAGTGGTTGAGCACTTGCTTCCCATGTACAAGGTCCTGGGTTCAAACCCCAGTACCTCCTAAAAAAAAAAAAGTAATAAAATAAAATCTATAAGGGAAGTCAGTGGTCATAAGTATAAGGTGTCTTGGTGAAAAGGAATCAGATAAGTATAAAGGCAACTGACATTTATTGAGCACTTGTGTACCAGGTGGTACTCTAAGCATTTTATGTATACTCTACCCCGGTTCTCAGGATGTGATAACCTGATGCCTTCATCTCCACTGTAAAGTTATTCATGTAATTTGGTTCAGACACTCTGTCCCTTGATGTTAGTAGATGTAGAATTCTGGACATCATCCCCAGATGAGTAGTAGTCTGGAGTTCTGGACATAGACAGGGCTTTGGGAAGGCAGACTGCAAAAATATGGAATCAAGGTAATCCAAAATAATGTAATATTGGATGAATCTGGGGCTGAGAGCAAGGGAGGCATTTAAAGTAAGGGATCAACTTGAAGGGGCTGGGCAGATATCTAAATAGAACTAGCAAATTCGGACTAGACGGCAGCAGGCAAGAGATGGAATGGAGGTAGACAGCCCGAGAAAGGGCTGCCCGAGTGAAATGCGTGAATTGTTGCAAATAGAACTTTATGTGCTACCAAGGTTCAGCAAGGAAGCTCTTCTATTTTTTCCTATGAGACCACTTAACTATATTCCCAAACAACGATGTCATCTCCGTTGCCCATGGGTAGTTACACTTTTCCAGCTGAAGGCTCATTCGTTTTCTTGATTTGTTATTTAATATATAAATCTGAACTGAGGACACTGAAACCGATGAGGTTATTGAACTCTGAGGAATCTCTGCCCAAATGGACTGTGGCAGCTTAAGTAAAGATCTACATTTTTCTCTTGGCTGAGGCACAAGAGAGCCCATGGGAAGTGGTTGCCCCAGAGTGGTATCCTCTGTGATCAAAATAGCTCCTCTGCTTCCGCATCAGTCATTTGTCTCTTTTCGTCAGTCTGAAATTCTTTTTAAGGTGGAGTAGCCTAAATCTTGAATCTAAATTAAATCAGCTCACCTAGCAATTTTGTCCTTAACAAACTATCCGCTGGATATTCTCACACTGTTATATACACAAAGATCTATGGTATTTGCAGTACTGTTTTGAAAAGTAAAAAGTTGGAATTAAAAATATCCAATGAGAGTACTGGTTAAATATATAACACATAGCTTTATTAATGAATGCTATACAGCTTAAAAAATAATGAGGTTGGATTTATAGGTACTGACTTGGAAAAATAATCATGATCTATTGGTAAAGTGGTGGGTATGTATAGTATTTATCCCATTTGTGTAAAACCAGATTACACTAGTATATGGCGATAAAATTTCTGGAAGCTACCTATGAAGTTGTTAGCATTTTTGGCCTCTGGGGAGTAGAAGTGCGTGGAGGGAGGTTACTTTTCTTTAACTTTATAAACTTCTGTAATGTTTGAAAACGATTTTAAACCATATACATGTCTTACTTCAAGAAACAAAATTTAAAATGAAATTCTCTCCCTATTAATGCACAGCACTCTCTTTGTGGCAGCTATTTCTCTGGGTCTTTCTAAAGCTTTGAGGAAACCTGCCAAAATGGAGGGCGGGGGGCAGAATATGTATAAAGCCGTCAGTCAGCATTTATCCTTACAAGATTCTACTCATAAATCAGGCTCATTCTCCCGAGCTCTCTTCCCCTCCAACTGCCTGTGAATTCATATGCTAATTAGCAGAGCTTTACTTGTCAGCTTTTTCACCACCACCACCCTCACCATCACCCCACCCCTACTTTGGCTTGTCTTGCTCCTCTTTGAATAAACTAAAATGGCTCTTAATTGCACGGAGCCCAGGAGAGCCCTTGATACTGTCATGGGATTTCATCACGTGACCGTGGCTAAGCTGGGACTCTCTGGAAAGGTTATGAAGAATTCGCGTTAAGAACAACTTGGCTGCAATCAGGTTTTGATTAAAATTGGGGGGAGGAGTGTGGGGACCCAGGTTCCCCCTTAGGTCACACGTAGCCGCCTGTGTGACCTAGACATAAGGTAAAGGTTAACAACCCTCCCCAGAGGGGAGAGAACGTATAGACGTTATTGTAAACTATAATCTTCCCAAAGCAGTAAACGTCCTTCTTGGTGAAAACATCACCACACCCCATATGTACGCTTCACGTGATCCTAGCAGGAACTCTGTTCTCACACCCTATGGAATGTCCTTGTTCTAAAACCCCTTATATATCACCCCTCATTTTCTTGTCTCTTTGCTGAGCGCTAACTTCATTCATTCTTTGACTGGCTGCTGTCAAAGATTCTATCCTGTCTCTAAGTCCCAATAAAGCTTATGCCCAACTAAATGCCAGGTGTGTTGATTGGTTTCATGGCCTCACCAACTCGTGTCATTCAGGAGTTGGGTTGTAACATGGAAGTGCCTGTCCTGTTCCGATGGGGTGTCAGATCTGCTGCTTCTCACACTTAAAGTCTCCAAAGTGTTATGGAACGAAACTGTATTTTTCTTGATATGAAACAACCCTTCTATTCAGGTACCATGTCCCTGGCTACCGGTTGTTACGTAATTGTTATTCATGATTATGCTATTTACAGCACCAGCAGGGTTGACCTTGCTTTAGAAGCACTGAGTAAGCTGTATCATTTTACGGTTTTGCAATATAAGAGGCAGGCCACATACTTAATGAATAAAAATGGGGTACACCCTTGGAAGTAATTGTCCAATGATTGTCATATTAGGCGAGATAAAGTCACACCCAAGTTCTGTTTTACCACATTGCACAAGCACTTAACTTGGGGCATTTGTCAATGGACCTGAGTCAAAATGATGAATTTCCTGTATATATTCAAACAGAAATGCCTCATTTTAGAAATGAATAGTGCTGATGGTATTTGCACATTAGTGTCTTGGTTAATACTCATCATGAATTCCAGTAGCTATTGTATAGAGCAGGGATCAGCATACTTTCCTGTAAAAGACCAGATAGTAAATATTTTAGGCTTACAGGCCAAAAAAAAAAAAAGACAAATTTCCTTTTTCCCTAAACAGTTTTGTTTTGTGATAGGAGACTGTTTTGTGTTGGTCCACAGGCTGTTCCTGGCTGTTGCTAGTCCTGACCTGGAATTGGAATTGTCGGTGAAGAACCAGAAGGTCCAGGTGTTCTGGCAGTTAACGAGGCCCAGCACTGGGCAAGGGGTTAGGATTGTGGCTGTGCTTACCTTTCATAGCACAGCCAAAAGAGGAATGTACTCCAACCTCTTCTAGGTTTTGTTTGTGTGTGTGTGTGTGTGTGTGTTTTGTCAGTCTTGGTGACTTTACTAGAATGTTTTGAAAATGGGTACAAGGTACATGTAGTGGAGATAAAAATCCACTGCCATATTTTGTTTGTTGTTAAACAGAATACGTGCTTCAGGGATGTGGCCTTTCATCCATTTGTCCTGGTGTCTTTCCCAGAGGTCACTTAAAATTTGGGGCACCCTGAGGTGGAAATGACAATAGCTTAAAAGAAGAGAGAGACTTTCAGACTACAGGCTGGTCAAGGTGTCCACCCTTTCAGCCCAACCTTGGCAGTCTGCAAAGTAAGAGTAAATTTTTAAATACCCTTTGTCACCGTATACCTCATATAGTGTTTCCTGTCCAAAGTCAGTGATGTTTCAGAATTATTTTTAACTGGGAATGTACTCTTAAGCCGTTATCTCTTTGCCCAGTCTGACAGAGACTTGGAGGGAATGGGTAATGTGTCTGAGATGGAGTGGACTCTTTAGAGGAGGTCTGAACTACCTTTGCCATGTAGCCCAAATATGTATTTGTACCTACACAGAACTCTTTTTCTCGTTTGGGTTCCCCTCTCACTTCTGGAGGCCCCTCTCCTGGGGATACCCAGCTTCCTGGGTTCTTCCCACATTACCCAATGGTTGACCTTTGTTCCATTAGCTCCTCATCAAGCCTGGCTCACCCCTCATCCCCTCTGCATCCCCCCACTGGCAACTCTCCAGCCCTAAACACTTCTCCCATCTTTCTACCCAGTTAAATGTCCATTTGCTTGTGCAGGCTGAGCTCAACTAGGAGTTAAAAGGAAGCAGGTATTAGGAGAAAATCAGAGTAATTCGGTTAGGGGTGTGAAAGGTGGATGAACTTAACCAGCTTTGCGATTTTGAAGGAGGAACTTGATAAACCTCAAATTATCACAGTTGGTGAAATATAAGGCAGAGAGGCCAGCTCAGTGCTTTCTTCCTGGACTTCCGGGTACATCCATGGATAATGTCACTGCAGTTGTTTGTCTTTCCTGAATTGGGATAGGAACAGTCTCATCACCTTGGAAACATTGTCCGGGACTTGAAGTCCAGGATACCTGGAATGGGACAGGGTCCTGCCTGAGGACCCCGAGGGTAGAGACCAAGGCGAGAGCAGAATTGGACCCTTCTTGTCCCAAACTATATTGTAGGATCCAGAGACTGAATTGTTTAGAGGTCAGCCTTGGCATGAGCTGGCAGTCAGCATTGGGCCCAACTTTGAGTTAGAATATGATAGGAGAATATGGACAACTAACTGGCAGTGCCCGGAAAGTCTTTCCAGTCTGACTGGGGTTAGGTAAGGCAGAGGCATTTGAGAAATGATCACTCTTTCAGCTGGCAGATCCTTTGCTGCTGTTGAAACACTGGCTGTCGTTCATACCACTTATTCTACCTGTGCCTCTGCCCTACTTTTGAAAGGTCTTTTCTTGATCTCCTGTTTCTTCTGCTCCCAATCCCTTTTGAGTTTTTTTCCCAACTATAGAAAGTCGAAGGCCATGTCAAACTACTGGGAAGAGAAGTAAGTAGAACCTCTACTTGTCTCATCCGTCCTTTTCTTCATTTTGCTTGCTCAGAATATTTTCACCTTTGTCTGTCTGTGCTTGTCTTTGTGTGAGCTTCTCATCTTATAGAGTGTAAGATGTGGTCATTAAGAGGACCTGGCTCAGGCCCAATTGTTTATAACCTTTAAATTGCTGAGTGTCCAAAAACATAGCATTTCATTGACTCCTCAGATCTCCACTTAAATCTTCATCCATGACCTAGTACTCATCTTTTACCTGTTTTAAAGTAAAGTTTGGGGAATAAAAAGTGCCTTTGGATATATAGAAACTAGGGAGGGCAAATGTGAAAATTACATTACAGGGTGATGATTTTCTACTGAACTCCTGCCTTCAAGCTTGGTTAACGTTGGCACTATTTATTTTATGGCAGCTATAATGCTGCAAATAATATTTGCATAGCACTTCTCCTTACAGAGTGAACCATTTGGGCTTTACAGGGCTGTGGCATTGGCAAGGCGGACAACCCCCATTTTGCCATTGGTGAAACTGAGGTTAAATGACTTGCCGGTCTGGGTGAAGCTGGGACTCAGACCCAGAATCATGCCTCTGTCCACTCCACCATTCTGCATATATGCACAGATTAGTAAGAAGCTTTTGTTTTCTTTAGGTCATAATCATGCTTAGAAGTTTCAAAGTAGAAAAACTCACACTTCACAGACAGATTTGTTTGTTTTGTGAATTCAGTGGGCATGCCATTGATAGGATCAAAAGTATTTATATATCTTGGTGCTTAGATGTAGACACTGTTGGTATAGAAGTAAACAAAAGACCTACCCTCAGGGAGCTTACATTCTAGTGAGGGAAGACTCATGGTAAAAAAACAAACAAATATAATATGTCAGGCAGTGATGAGTGCTTTGAAGAAAAAGGAGCCAATGTGTGGGGGATGAAATGTGACTCTGGGTGGGGGAGTGGGGACCTGAATGAGGTGAGGGAGTGTGCTTTTTGAAGGACATTTCAGGCAGAGGGAACAGCATATGTGACGACTCTGAGGTGGGAATGAGTATATCCCAGGAACTGCAAGAAGGCCAGCATGGCTGCAGCAGAGCGAGTGGGAAAGAGCAGTGCCATGTGGCACTGGGGAGACGAGCAAGGGCCAGCCAGATCAGGTGGGGCCTGTAGGCCATCATGGGAATTTTGAATTCTGTTTTAATTGCTTTCAAACTAAAAAATAAATAGAAAGTGCAAATTTGTCCCTTAATTTTATAAAATTTTTTCTTTCCCCTGGCATTTGTTACTCATCCATCTGGGAAGCTTAGACTCTTGGGAGTCCTGAGCCAGCCTGGCCTTCAAACGCTTCCACTGCCTCCTGTTGGGAGACAGTTCTCCATGGGTCTCTGCACATCTTTTGAGCAGAAGAAGTCTGCCCTTTGTTCCAGACTCTCATTCCCAGTGTATTTATATAGGGAACATCCCTCTGCGAGTCTCCCTCGAGCAAAGGTCAGACAGGCTACTGCCCTTTATAAAAGATTCAGCTTCCCTAGGTTTGAGGCTCCTTTCCTCTACTGCAGCCTACTACACGTGCAGGTGTCATTTGGTTCTTGTGTGACTTAGAACTATGTATCTCAGAAAAACATGCTCTTAAACTTAATTCTTTCCTGTGGGTGTGAACCTGTTGTAAATAGACCTTCTGATGAGGTTAAGGTCAATTAAGGTGTGGCCCAGCTGAATTAAGATGGGTCTTAATCCTATTACTGACCGCTTTGTCGGGAAGGCCATAGAGAGAAGAAGCCCGAGGGAGCAGTCAGAAGCTGCAAGTCAACAGAACATGGAGGAGAAGCCAGGAGAGGCTGCCATGTGCATTGCCATATGACAGAAAAGCCAAGGACTGAGGATTGCTGGCAGCCCACCAGTCCCACAATACCACAGACTTCAGGGAGATAGCATGGCCCTCCTGATGCTTTGATTTTAGACTTCCCTTAGCCTCAAAACTGGGAGCCAATAAATTCCCATTGTTTAAACCAACCTATTGCTTAGTATTTACTTTAGCAGCCAGTAAACTGGCTGTGGGGGACAGGAGCTCAGAGAACTGGCACAAAAAATGCCGATTTGCTATTGCTAACATGTCTTTTGCCAGCACTCATAACACTTGTTGGGAAGGGTAGGGGAGGTAAAATCCTTTATGCTTCACAATTCTTCACAGCCTTAAAATCATGCCAGAGTTACTACTGAGCTCTTGACCATGGGTCAATGTTTTGGCTTATGTCTGTGGTTTTCAAACTTCTGTTAGCTTTGAAACTTTTTTTCTACCCAAATGAAATCTACCAAGGACACTGATAAAACTAAAACTTCTCTAATTAGGGTAGAGGTGTAGGACCCTAGATTTCCCCATCCCAGACAGCCCCCCAGTCATCTTTGGACAAGTCAATTATATAGTTTCACATCCACTGTGTCAGACTTCTAAAGGCCCCTTTAAATCTCAAAATTTTTATCTGGGAAGAATAGCACATTAAACTCTTATCAGAGACAGATTAGTTATGTTTTAGGAAAAAGTTTATTTACCATTCATTAGTAGGTAAGTACAAATTAGTTTTTCAAAGAACAGACCCCTAAAGGAATGGGAGCCAGGTTTAACAAATTTTGGTTGTAGGATGTGAAGGGGGAGATCAACAGTGAGTCCTGGGCAAGGCAGAGGGGTAGAGGAGTAAGGGTGCTAGAAATAAGATAGCAGATGATAAATAGAACTCCCCCCCCTTTTTTTTAGTATAAAATATTTCAAATCCCCTCCCCAAATAGCCCACTACCGTCACTCTGGTGGAGCAGAGGGTACAAGCCCCAATGGGGGGCGGGGGGGTTGTCAAGAAATCTGACCATAACCCTTTCTTTTTCTTTTCTCTTCCTCCCTCCCTCCCTCCCTCATTTCTCTTGTACCTTCAGATAATTTTTAAAAAATTCTAGTAACATATATACAACCTAAAATTTCCCCTTTTAACCATGTTCAAATGTATAATATATAATTCAGTACCATTAATGATATTCACAATGTCGTGCTACTATAACCACCATCCATTACCAAAACTTTGCCATCACCCCAAATAGAAACTCTGTGCAATTTAAGCATTAACTCCCCATTCCCTACCCCTCCTTGGCTCATAGTAACGTGTATTCTAGTTTCTGACTATGAATTTGCTTATTTAAATTATTTCATATCAGTGAGTTCAGACAATATTTGTCCTTTTGTGTCTGGCTTATTTCACTCAACATGATGTCTTCAAGGTTCATCTATGTTGTCACATGTATCAGAACTTCATTCTGTTTTATGGCCAAATAATATTCCACTGTGTGTATATACCACATTTTGTCTATCCATCTGCTGATGGACACTTGGGTTGCTTCCATCTTTAGGCAATTATGAATAATGCCACTAGGAACATCAGTGTGCAAATATCTGTTTGAGTCTCTGCTTTCAGTTCTTTGGGGTATATACCTAGAAGTAGGATTGCTGGGTCATACGTTAAATCTATACTTAATTTTCTGAGGAACTGCCCAATTGTCATGTCATGTCAGTGCGCTGCACTGTTTTATATTACCACCAACAATGAATGAGTGTTGTTGTTTCTCTATGTCTTCTCCAACACTTGTAGTTTTCTATTTTTTTTTTTAATAGTAGCCATTCTAGTGGGTATGAAATGGTATCTCATTGTGGTTTTGATTTCCATTTCCCTAATGGCTAATGATGTTGGACATCTTTTCATGTGCTCATTAGCTATTTGTACATCTTCTTTGGAGACATCTATTCAAGCCTTTTGCCCATTTTTAAAATTAGTTTGTCTTTTTGTTGTTGAGTTCTAGGATTTCTATATATATGCTAGATATTAAACCCTGATTGGGTATGTGGTTTCCAAATATTTGATCCCATTCTTTAGATTGTCTTTTTACTTCCATGAAGAAATCTTTTGATGCCTAAAAGTTTTTCATTTTGATGAGGCCCCATTTATCTGTTTTTTCATTTTTTGCTTGTGCTTTGGGTGTACATTCTAAGAAATCATTACCTAACAAAAGATCCTGAAGATGCTTCCCTATGTTTTCTTCTAAGAGTTTTATAGCTCTGGTTCTTATATTTAGATCTTTGATCCACTTTGAGTTGATTTTTTTTTAGGAGGTACCGGGGTTGTATATGGTAGAGCAGGTGCTCTACCACTGAGCTACATCCACTCCCCAATGAGAGTTGGGTTTTTTGTTGTTGTTTGTTTGTTTGCTTGTTTTTTTAGGAGGTACCAGGGATTGAACCTGATACTTTGTAAATAGGAAGCAGGTGCTCAGCCACTTGAGATACATCCGCTCCCTATGAGTTGATTTTTTAGATGTTGGGAGGTAGGGGTCCATCTTCATTCTGTTGCGTATGGACATACAGTTTTCCCAGCACCACTGTTGAAGAAACTATTCTTTCCCATTTGAATGAACTTGGCACCCTTGTCAAAAATCAGTTGGCTGAAAATGTGAGAGTTTATTTCTGAATGCTCAGTATGATTCCACTGATCTATATGTCTGTCCTTGTTCTAGTACCAAGCTGTTTTGATTACTGTATTTGTAATAAGTTTTTTTTTAAAGATTTATTTTATTTATTTATTTCTCCCGACCCTCTTGTTGTTTGCACTTGCTGTGTCTGTTCTTCTTCCTTGTTTCTTTTTAGGAGGCACCGGAAGCCAAACCCAGAACCTCTGATGTGGGAGGGAGGTGCCTAATCGCTTGAGCCACCTCTGCTTTCTACTTTGTTGTGTCTCTCATTGTTTTTCCTCCCCGCGGCTCTTGTTGTTTCATATTGTCACGCCAGCTCGCCATGCCTGCCCGTCGCACCAGCCTGCTCTCTTCTTTAGTAGGCACCAGGATCCGAACCAGCAACCTCCATGTGGTAGGTGGGAGCCCAGATGCCTGAGCCACATCCGCTTCCCTGTAATAAGTTTTAAGATCAATAAGTGGGAGTCCTCCAACTTTGTTCTTTTTCAAGATGGCTCTGGCTAATTGGGACCCCATACCCTGCCGTATATATTTGATGATTGGCTTTTCTATTTCTGCAAAGAGGCTGTTGGAATTTTGATTAAGATTGTGTTGAATCTGTAAATTGCTTCAGGTAGAATTGATATCTTAGCAATATTTTGTCTTCCAAGCCATGTAAAATTACATTTGAACTATCTGGTTCTCTTGTAATTTTTTGCTGATATCTAGGCATCTGATTATGTTGGTGAGTTTACTTTGATGCTTAATTTCTCGTAGGGATTTAGTGGTGGGAGGCTGTGTTACTGCCATTCTTTGATTCTTGGTTCAACTTGTTCTAGGTCTTTAGTATTGTCCCTGATAGTTGCTCAAATCTTGGCCTGAACCTAGGCCTTGGGGAGGGAAGCTGTAAAGGCCAGAAAAAGCCTCTCATTTCTTTTAATTTCTTCACATGCGCGTCCTTGGTCGGCCAGCAGGCGTTGATTCCTGGGTGTCTGCATCTTAAGGAGCCAGAACTCTTTTATACCCTTTGAGCTACATGCATGCAATATGCCTGGGGTGGGGGTGGCGACATTTCTGAGAGTGAAACAAGTGGGTTTGAGTCCTCCATGCCAAGGTTGGCAAACTAGGGAACACATGCCAAATCCATCAATCCATCTCGCCATCTTTTTTTTTAGGAGGTACCGGACATTGAACTCAGGACCTGTACCTTGTACATGGTTAGCAGGTGCTCAACTACTGGGCTACATCCACTCCCCAATGAGAGTTGTTTTTTTTTAAAATTTCTTTGTTTTTAGGAGGTACTGGGGATTGAACCTGGGATCTCGTACATGGGAAGCAGGCGCTCAACCGCTTGAGCTACATCCATTCCTGCCGTCTGTTTTTATTTTATTTTATTTTATTTTTTTAAAGATTTATTTATTTACTTGATCCATTTTAAACCCCCCTTCCCCATTTGCTGTTTTGTGTCCATTCGCTGGGCAATTCTCTGTGTCTGTTTCATCTCTTCTCATCCTCCTCCTCCAGTCTTCAACAGAATTCGATCCTGAAGACCTCCGATGTAGGAGAGAGGTGTTCTAGCTACTTGCGCCACCTCGGCTCCTGGTTTTTGGAGCTTTTCAGAGCATCTCGTCTTGTCTCTCTCCTTTTTATGTCATCATCTTGCTGCATGGCTCCCGGGGCCTGGCGGCTCACCGGCACACAGAGCCTGGCAGCCCATGCGCCTTCTATATATATATTTTTATTTTACTGGGAGGTCCTGGGGATCGAACCCAGGTCCCTCCATATGGCAGACGGACGCCCAACCATTTGAGCCACATCT
>JAQZBX010023050.1:0-31120 GCA_029593785.1 Cabassous unicinctus | reverse complement strand
GTAGTAAAACATTTCAAGACCTGGTGTTAGTTGGTGCTTTCTTAAACCTTACCCTGAAAACATGAGCAATGTAAGGAAACTTGGATAAATTGGACCTCCTCAAACTTAAACACTTTTGTGATTCAATGGTATTTGTCAGGAAGGTGAAAAAAGTGCACTCAATGGAAAAAAATATTTAAAAACCACATATCCAATTAGGATTTGATTTCCATTTTATATAAAGAGACAATACCACTCTGTGATGAAAGGGCAATCAATCTAATTAAAAAGTGGCTAAAAAACTTAAATAGATAATTCTCTAAGGAAGAAATACAAATGGCCAAAAAGTACATTAAAGATGTTCTATATCATTAGCTATCAGGGAAATGAAAATCAAAACAACAATGAAATATTTCACACCACATAGTATGGTGTTATTAAAAAACAGAAAACAATAAGTGCAGGAGAGGATGTAGAGAAATAGGAACAATCCTTCTGTGTTGGTTGAACTGTAAAATGGTTCAGCCTCTGTGGAAGACAGTTTGCTGGATTCTCTGGAAGCTAAATATAGAACTGCCATATAATCTAGCAATTCCTCTACTAGGAATATACCCAGAAGAACTGACTGCGACGTGAACAGGTATTTGTACACCACTGTTCATAGAAGCATTGTTCACAATTGCCAAAAGATGGAAATAACCCAAGTGTCCAAGAGTTTTGGATAAACAAAATGTGGTATAAACATACAATGGACTATTTTGCTGATGCAAGAAGAATTGAAATTGTGACACATGATAAAATGAATGAATCTTGAACACATTATGCTAAGTGAAATAAGCCAGACATGATTTTAATGAAAAATGCTAATATAATATCTTAGCTAAATGCTACTGTATAGAGGGTTTGTATTATTCTTCCAGCACTTTTGCTCTACATTTTGTCTTATATAGTAGACAAATAAATCTCTCTATAAACATGGAATATTATAGTATTACTTTGAGGGCTGCCAAAATTTTAAATTTCCTGTGACATTCTCACATTTTTTTCTAACTATAAATTTATGTTATTTTGAAGATCTCCATGTAATTTTCACTTCTTGAATAACATTTTCCCATGATACATGCTTATATTACTCTCTCCTTCCTTTTTATCATTGCCAGCCCCAGTGGTATTACATGCCCTTCTTCCTGGACAAAATCCCACCCATGCATATTTCTATGAGAATACTTTCCACTGAATCTTGGTGATCTGATTGTCTATCAATTTCATCTGTTAACATCTTGAGGGGTGGGACAATATATACATTTTTTATATTTTCCATGCTTACCATTCTTTTGAGAATTTATTTGGTAATTGATAAGAAAGAAAAAATTAATTAATATGAGTAACTGAGTAAGGCTTATTTTTTCCTTCAAAACAAATTACATTGGTATATTTGATATTCACTAGAGTTTTGGAAGGATAAAGTTCAAATCTTTGCTTTGGATTTTCTTCTACATAAGTATCTCATTTTTAATGCTCTTAAACTTAAATTTTCTCTAGTACTGAACTTCAAGAGGTTTGGGATTTTAAAGAATAAAGGTGCCAGAAAGATATTGATTTGACTTAAGGTAATCCTTCCTGTATCTAATATTGAAGTTCCCTCCAAAATCCTTAATTACTTTTTAATTTCATGGAAAAATAATTCAAGAACAAAATCAAGAAAAGCTGTTTCCTTTGTAATAACAGCTTTTGAATTAAAGTCTATTTTGTCCAATAAAATTATAGCTAAACAAATGTTTTTTTTTAATTTTATTTGCATGGAATATATTTTTCCATCACTTCACTTTTAACATCTTTGTGTCTTTTTTCTTTAGAACACTTTTAACCTTTTTGTGCTTTTGTGTCTGACAATATAGAGTCAAATCATGTTTTTAATCCATTTGACTAACCTGTGTCTTTTCATTGTGAAGTTTAATCCATTAACACTCACTGTTATTACTGAAACTCAGTACTTACTTCATCCATTTTGTCCTTTAGTTCATATATTTTTATCTCTCTTTAACTTTATTCCAATGTTCTTTCCTATACAGTTGATATTATGTGATGTAATTGACTTCTCCCTATCTCATTTCTGTTTCTGTTTCTGTTTTTTAAGATCCTTTCATTGTGGTAACCCTGGCTTTTATATTAAACAAACTGCATCTATAAACTGATAATTTGAAACATTACCAATTTATATGCAATAGGATTCACATTTTCTGCGCCTACATGCCACTTTTTCACTTTTTTTTGCTGTTTTTTCCCACATTGCCACTTTATATTTTATATGACCATCTTGAGGAAATACATCTTTTTCCTTGTTCAATTGAATTGTATTTTAATTCTTATATGAATTAAAGAGTTGAATTGTATATTGAGGATCCAGTATTATTGGGTTTTGCATTTACCATTTTAGCTACCCTTACTAATGATCTTCACTTACTTATATAACATAAGAGTTACTATCTCACTTAAGTAAGCTATCATGTGTTGAAGCAATATGGCCACCAATCTCTAAGCAGGTTTCAACTTTCATCTCTGGCCTCACCTTTTCCTCTTGAGGTCCTTGGGCCCATCCTCTTTAAATGCTTTATACTTAAGTGATACTATATTCCCCTCTCTCCTGACACAGGGCTTGATTCTTTCTGGGCATCCTTTATCAGTCTCAGCTATTCTGCTTTCTTCTTTTGTAAGCTATCTGGCAATGGTTCTTCTCTCCCTGGTTCCTCAGCTGTTTAAGGCTTCTCCTGCCACATGGTAGGTTAAAAAATGACAGAGCTCTCTCCTTATGTCTGTCACAGTAAGTCTTTCTGTGTGTTTTAACTTATATCAGACCCAGAAAGATGGTGGAGACCCAAACTGAGGCATACCTTACTGATGTAACTAATCAAAAGCCATAAAGTTACCTCAACAAGTAATCTAATCAAAGCTTTCTCAACAAAATTTAATGCAATCAAAGGGTTTCACAACATTGGAAAAGATTAGTTTACAAACATAATCTTTCTTTTGTGGAATTCATAAAATAATCTCAAACTTCCATGTAAGCATTATTTATCAATTCATTTATAAGTTGGTGATATTCCTTACACAAAAATGTTAACATGGCTTGAATTACAATATATTCTATTTAAATTAATAATTGAGAAATGCATTAAAGAAACTGCAGTAATCCATCCTGCAAAGTCTTGTGGAGCTCTTTTCAGCAGAGCCCACAATGGCACAATGAAATTACTCTGAACACAGTGGTTGAGAGAGGTTAGGGGCACAACACCTAAAGGAGATATTCTCTTGAGCTGATCCCCAGCATGATTTTTATTCAGAATTTTTTCACAATAAAGTTCAGGGTGTCTGAGAGAAGGGGCAGGTAGGCAGCATATGTTTGGGGGGTCGTTAACCATCACAAGCATTCCAAGCAGAAAGATAATGAAGACATATAGTGGCTTAGGTCAAAGATAAGTTGGAGGCAAAGGTTTTGGTTCACTAACTGAAGAGACCAAGAATGTTACCATTTAAGATAGGAACTGATAGTGCTGACTTCCCTGCATGGGAAGGGGAAAAGGCCTCTAAACTGTTTCTTAGAAGTCAAGATCAGAATAATCCCACATTTCCCCCTTCCTTAAAATATATACAGAGAGGCAAGGGTGGTTCCAAGACAAGGTTGTAGTGGATCTGCAGGATTTTTAGTTTAGCTGAGTGTGGGAATAAAATGATAAAGGGGAAAAGCTCCTTCCTTGGAAGGGGATAGGGCAAGTTTGCCACTGCAAGTCTCCTCAATAATGCTTGCTGGTCCCTAAGAGACTTGCCTGTCTTAGGTTGCTACTTCCTTGGAGAATCTTACCCATCTTTGGCTAACCAGCCCTTTTTCTTTTGGAAGTCAGGCAAAGCAGAATAGAAATCAAATGATTTTTCCCATGACTTCCATATTCAGCATACAAAACAAAGCTTCTTTTGCTTTACACATATGCAGGATCTGAAATTACATTTGGTAAATGTAATGCAACCACTATGCAGAGTAACACAGCACAAATATGAGGTTTATAGTCAACGTGGAGTAAGGAAATTTGGGAAAATGGAGAGGTAGAAAGATGATAAGATTTATAGATGTTTAAGCCATCAGGCTCTGAAGCTTCTCTATTCTGGAGACTCAGAGGCAGGGGGCAGGGATAAAGCTGTGGCCAAGGTGATGATTTTCTGTTCAGTGCTGCAAGCTTGGGAGAGGGCAATGCAAATTAACTTGAGAATTACTATTAAAATAATAAACAGAATTATTCCAACAGCAGAGATTATCCAAATTTTAACATTTTTGGCTATTAAACAAATTAGAAGGATTTAACCATTGTAAATTATCATTAAGAGTTTGAAACACATTTTGCTGAGCAAGAAGTTGTATCTGAGATAGCTGATGTCCCAGGCCTTGCTGGAGAGCCAGTACTTCTCCCTGTAAATGGGAAGAGAAGGCTCTTTGAAGGTGAGTTTTAACTTGTTCTCAAGAATGTTGGGACTTATTCCAATACAAAGGGGTGACACAAATTTTAACATATTCTAAATAGCACTGAAAATCTTGTTTGGTAAGCAGAGCTTGTTCTTTTTCATCTATCCAAAGGATAGATGTTTCTAGTGCATCAAGTCTGTTAAGAATATTATTATTGTTATGAGTTTATGTTAAAAGTTTGTTGGTGACACTGGTCATAATTTGATTAACAACATGAGCAGTTTGGACAGATTCTGTAAAGGCAACTGCTGCAGTGGTGGCAGTAGTAGCTATAATAAAAGCTGAAATAATGAAAGTAATAAGGGTACTAATGAATCTTTTAGGTTTAATTGTTTAAGACTTTCCCAAGTTACTCCCTGAATTTGTATAATATTATAGCATGGTTGTGTCTGGGAGTTCCTTTGTACCTACATCATCATCTTCTCCATCTGTGGTATTGGGTTGAACCAGTGATCTTTCCAGCTCATGGTATAGCTTTAAGTTCTTTGTTGGTAGCCACCAGAGGCCTGTTGGAGTAAGTACACATGCATACCCTCACCTCCAAATTTTAAGGTCATAGGATCCCTTCCATGATCCATCTCCTAACATTTCCTTGTCCAGAATTTTAGCTTGTATTTGATGACTCTCCTGAGGAGGGGAGAAATGTTTTTCAGCTACTGAGAGGATGTTTTTATCACAATACTTAAAAATTAAAGTATATTGTGTTAAGGCTATTGTATTTCTAGGAGAGGTATCCATACTCCTCCCCCTCCCTTTTTTCTTTTAGATGATATGACATTTTAAATATTTTCAAGGGTGACTTATTTGGATTTTATTAGGGGTTATTTGGAAATTAGTTTGAGTAAGAGAATTCTGAAGATGTTTACAGAGTTGTGTTAAAAGTGCTTTTGAGGGGGTTGCAATGAGGATATTATCTATATAATGATAAATACATGTTTGTGGGAAGGCAGAACAAGTAGGGCGTAGAGCCTGAAAGACATAATATTGACACATGGTGCGGCTATTGAGCATTTTTTTGTGGCAGAACTTTTCACTATTTAGTTAGTGAATTTTTGTTAATAATTGAAAGAATACAAAGTAAGTGAAGGATTGTTTATAAACAGGGGTCTAACTGTTATATCTTAATTTCTCACAATATGTATGCATACACTTACAATTTTACTAAACTGGGGGACACACTGATATACTTGGCCCATTTTTGGCCAGAGTCCTGGATGGATACAAGATAAATATTTATATGCATATTTAATATAATAAATCTATACTGACAATTATAATGTGAAACAAGAATAACAATTAAAAAGTTAAATTAATATTGAACAGTTACAGAATGAGAGATAAATAGAGCAGTTTTATATATAAACTTACCAAAATTTAGCTATTGGCTGGGAAGTTTTGAATTAGCAGCTGATATTAGAGTTTTGATTGAAAACACGTGTGTAGAGCACCTTTTTCTAGGGTGGGACATTAATTGGTTTGACTAGGGACTAATTTGTGTGTATGTGTGTTCAAGTTTAATGAACTTGATACTATAGATCTTAACTTGTGAGCACTGTGTTAATTCCTAAGTATGTGGCCAGCCTCCTCAGGAAAGAACACAACACTCCCTGGGCAGTACATTGCAAGGTTTATGTATAAGTCCCTGAGAAAGTGGCCAGCTTTTCCAGGGAGGAACACAACACCTTCTGGAATGCACTTTACCTGTTTTTATTTGTTACAAAGCATTCCTGATGTGCCCACTGTTTTAGTTCTCACTATTTTTCCTGAAATATGAAAAGTGCTGATTAGCAAGGCATTGGTTTGCTGATTAACAAAGGATTTTGCAACAAACTAATAATATTTGGGACTACTCCATACAATAGTATTGTTATTTTAATTTACGATAAGAGGTTGTTTTTGTGAAACATATTTTTTCCTAAATAATTAAAACTATGATTAATAACTTTATACTTTTATTTAATATTATGTTGAAACATTGTTAAATTTTCAGGAATTTTATACACTCTTTAAGTAGTCATATGAAATATTTACTCATACAACTTTAATTATCATAAGGTTAGATATTCCTTTTAATGGTATAAGAGTTTTAAACATTTCATTCAACTTATAATATATCAAATGAACTTAATTATTTTTAGTATTTCACTTTTTTCTAGGTAAAAGAAAAAGTCTTTTGCAACAGTTTGAAATAAAAAGCTATTTTCAGGATTTGACTTTGAGAAAGCAGGTTTGAATATTAGGTTTCTTTAAAAGTAATGACTTGTTCTTTCAAGGAAATGATAAGGTTAAAGTATAAGAAGCTAATTTGATTTTTAAAAAAGACTTTTTTTGTACTTATTTAGGAGAAAAATTTTTTGTAAACTTTTACTAAAATAGACCAATGATTTAAGAAACTTTGAGAAAGAACAAAATTTTAACTATTTATAAGTATACTATTTTATACCAAAGCTTTTAAAACTTTATAGATAGACCCATCAAATCTTTCTTAACTTTGACCATAAAAATTTTTTCCATGCACTTTCTGCACTTTCTGTATTCATTCAGGTTTTGTCCCACCTTTTACTTTATCTTAAGAACCACTTATTTATCTTAGGACAAAATTATTTTCTTTTTCTTTAAAATGAATTCTATATACCTTCCATACTTAACTTACAAAATCATTTTGGAAACTGTTTTTAAGCAAACTTCTTACAACATATAATTAACACTAAACAAACTTGTCAGAATAATAATTTAATTTGGTTATAATTATTTTTATTATTTTGAATTAGTATTCATACTTTTTATTAATATAAACACTTATTTAATTTTGACCAGTTGAATAGAGCTTTTTTAATAATTTTCATAAATCAATTTAATATTACTATCCTGCAGTATCAAAATATACACTGACCCTGAACAATCAGATAAACATAAAACAAGTTACAACACATTAATAGTAACATAAAGCTTACTAATTTGAACCATAATTTTTATCTTTTTGGTATGGCTGTTTTTAAGCCCTCCATTAATTTACATCTTTGATTTTACTGCTTTTGAGAATTTTTGTGGAAATTATGTTGCCAAGCTTTTCTACTCTTCCAGCAGTTTAATTTTATTAGCCCCCAAAAGTCCACAGCCACATTATTATGTAGGCAGAGGGGGTTTGCAGAGATGCTGCCAGATTGTTTTTCTTATCTTAGTTAAATCTTTGGCAGAATGTTTCCTTACAAGCTTGATTTTATTGATAAGGAATTTATTCAGCACTTTTGCCTGTTGAGTTCAGCATTGTTGATATTCTAGTTGCCAAACAGAAAATTGAGCTAGAGTAACAATAGTTTTTATGAGAACTTTCCAATCCCAGGAGCACATTTGATAACTATTAGCAATAGAGCCCAAAATTCCCTTTGTGAATTAATTGAGCTCAATAATGCTTTTATGCAGCTCTTTAAAGACTGCATAGGGAAGTGAGTTATGCTGTGGCTGCCCATTTTGTGGGATTACAAGGAAAGGATGACATTTTCCTATCTCTATGGCTTCTTTTAAGCACTTTTCTTAGCTGGCTAAGGTTCTTGATTTTCAAAAAGGACCAGGGGATATGGAGGTGGAAAAGGTGTTTCTTCCTTTTCTGGGGATACAGGGTTTTTTACTGGTAGTTCCTCTGAGGGAACCATGGGATAAGATGTATTTAGTGGAAACAAGGCTGCTTTCACTATGCTCCAGATTATTAGGGTAGAAATGGGAATTTTTTTCTCCTTGCTTATATTTCATTTTTAAATTTTTTCCTACCTGCTCCCATAATTCCAAATCTAAAGTTCCTCTTTCAGGAAACCAAGGACTATACTTTGAATTGTTTGTAATAGAGAGTGAAGTTGACCTTTTTTTGGATTGTGCAATCAGCTTCTTCTAAGAGTTGTATTGTTTTTACAAAAATATCCTGTTCTTTGGAAATTCTTGGTCCCATGAAGATTTAGAAAATTCTTCTCACTGAACTAGACACATTGGCAACTCTCCCCAGTGGGCGTTACTATTCCCTTACCTTGGGATGATTAGTTTCAGTTTCAGTCCTAACAAATGTAGCCACTCCTTAATGTGCTGATAGTGCTGCTTGCCTGAATCAGTCTGAGTCACCATTTGCAGGAATCCATCCTGCAAAGTCTTGCAGAGCTCTGTCTAACAGAGCCTATGACAGCACAATGAAATTACTCTGAACACAGTGGTTGAGAGAGGTGAGGGGGAGAACAGCTAAAAAAGCTATTCTCTCAAGCTGATCCCCAGCACGATTTTTATTCAAAAATTTTTTTCACAGTAAAGGTTAGGGTTTCTGTGAGAAGGGGCAGGGGTCAGTGCATATGTGAGGGGTCATTAAACATCACAAGCATTACAAGCAGAAAGAAAATTAAGACATATAGTGGCTTAAGTCAAAGATAAGGTGGAGGCAAAGGTTTTGGTTAACTAATTAACTGAACAGACCAAGAATGTTCTTATTTAATGTAGGAACTGATAGTTCTGACTTCCCTGGGTAGGCTGGGGAGCAGGCCTCTAAGCTGTTTCTTAGAAGTAAAGATGAGAAGAATCCCACAAGAAACTTTTAAAAAAACTACACTAAAGTTAGTCAAGCTATCATTGTGAATTGATGAATTATATGAATAAATTCTGCAAGATTATTTTTCAGAATATATACTGAAAACATTTAAAATGAGGAAAATAGCATGGGTTGGCAAATCATCTAAATGCTTTATATCTTCAATGATTCATATCATAGTTTAACCCCATAATCAGTAAAATATTTATATCCATTTCATTATTAGTCAAAGTGTTTATTGCTCAATAGACACACAATCAGTTTATTGAAATGGGAAGAGACATTCAAATTACATTTAGCAATCACTATTTTTTCTCTTAAATGACAATCTTACTATTAAATTGTAATTTGACACATAATCTGCTTTGCTATTTTTGTTTAAAACATGAACTTAAAAAAAAAATGCTTTGGCATAGATCTTAAATGACTTTTTTCCCTAGAGGGCCAAATGAACCCTTTCCTCATTTTTCATATCACCATCCAATTTTCTGTGGTACAAATGGGGAAATCATACTGAATATACTCATTCAAATGGACACTGGACTCCACTCTCTAATCTTCTTTCTACTCAGTCAGATTTCTTTCATTGGCATGATGTGCATTTCACCACTGTGCCCAAGAGGGTAACTAACTTTCTCTCAATTATTAAGACTATTGTGATTTGAACTGTGAGCTTCATACCTTTATTTCTTGACTCTTGATGGACCAGATGACCTTCTTCTTGATTTCATATCTATGATCAGTTTTTAGCTGTCACCCTTTACAATATTCTTTCCTCATGAATGAAAGGAACTGTTTCTCTATCGTCAAATGTGCTTGGGGCAACTATTTCAAAGAAAATTTGTATTTATTTCAACTTCCATATTTTAGGTCTTGGCTGCTTAACCATTTTTCTGTAAATTTCCATCTCTCTTCCCATTGGTTTATTGAGACACTTCCCAATATGTGTATACCCATCACCTCGATTGGCCTTGTTATCCTTCTGCTACCATTCAGGGACATTATGTCTTCCTATGTCCATGTGCTCACTGAGGTGTTCCAGATGAGCTCCAGTAAAAGACAGACAACTGTTGTCTTCAGTTGTTCCTCCCACCTGATTTTAGCAAGTCTATTCCATGGGACCAATTTCTCCACATATGTGACACCACACTCCTTATGCTTCACCGAACAATTCTACTTATGTAAATGCAAATAGCTGGGACCCATTCTGAATGTTTAATAGCATTGTTTTGATTGACTATATCACAAATATATCTACATAAATCCATTTTTATGAAAATGTGTTTTATCTATATTTCTGCTATTATATGTAGTGTGGTTAGGAATGTTATTGTACAAGTGTTCCATTGCACATGTATATTGGTTTATATACATATATTCTTATTTTGGGGATTATGGGTTTATAAGTTATTTAAAAGTTTTTGGCTACAGAAAACAATTTTGCCTTCTGTAACGGTTGCAAAAATGAGAGTTCCCAAAATGATTCAATGAAATTTGGTTGATTGGCAACTTCTCTATCATTCGTATTTGTTAGCTAATGCATGTTAATATTTGAAAATTGAAAATTTCTGAAATAATATTTCATTTGTTACTCCTTCCTTCATATGAACTTCCTTATAGGTGTTAATCATTTGTCTCATACAAAATCTTCATTGAGAAAAGTTTTCAAAATCTGAATCATACTTGATGTGAAGCAGGAAAAATAAAAATAAGTTTACATCTTAAGGAATTTACAAGTCATAAAAATAAATAAAAAATAATTATTTAAAGATTTTCCAAACTTATTATGCCCCAATTTATATATGTAGACCAGAGCAGTCTCCAAAGATATGCATTTTATGTCCAATTGCTAGTTTTAATTTTCAGCTTACTTTTAAATTTTTTTTTTAGATTTTAGCCTGTGTTTCACATATTTTGAACTCTTATTGATTTATTTAAACATTTCTGATTTCCCCCAGCATTTTACCATTATTCACTTATAGGTTAGGCCAGGTTATACCACTAAAGTTTTATGTCCACAGTTGAATGGTGAAAATATTTTTAGTAAACAGTTTGTGAAGGCTAATTTATCTAGATTTATATAGGAAGAGATGATATTAAATTTCAAGAATCATAAGATGAACCCTCATATAAAGAAAATGCATATAATAACATATTTGTATTTATTGCACATAAAAAAGGCCCTACACATATTTCCCATTCACTACCCATTTATTGTCCAAGCTGAAACACTATAATTACTTGTAGATGTGTGATTTTGTGTGCATGTTACTTAAAATATTTAGATCAAGTCATATTGTACGTACCATTTGTCTCTGGTAGTTTTCCATGTGGTTACCTCTGTGAATCTAAACCATATAGCTGACTAGGCAATCATGAATTTATTTTAATTGCTTAAAAAATAATATTTGTTTCTTTAAGCATATGACTTGTGATGAATTTCTGAGTTATTTCCATTATTGACTACTGTGAATATCTTTGGTGTAAACACTCCAGTAAGGGCCTTTGTGATACACAAATGCATGCATTTCTGGTGGGTCTAAAACTAGCAAGAGAGTAAATGGTTCACAAGGTCCATGTATTTTTTGGTGATAAAAGTAATCAAGGAATTTATAAGGCATGGGTAAAGAAATGTTGCCATGAAAATTAGAAATGCTAATGCATTAAATAATACTCACATTAGGTGTGCTTAACAAGAAGCTGATATTCTTACGGGATTCTCTCAGAAAATAAACAAATCAAAATGAATACATTTAAATAATTAAATTTAAAAATCATTTTATATCATAAATTTATAAAATAAAGTTTAAAAATATCATCATATCTATTTATATAAAAATCATTAAATTCCTATGAACAATATCAATATTGTAAGATGCCTATGAGAAAAATGTATTATTTATTTTAAAAATAGAAATGAGAAAAAATAGTATGAGGAATGTAAACTATCCATGGATTAGATTAAAAATTGAAAAAAAAATTGCCTTAATTTGTTGCATTAATTCAATATAATCCCAATTAAATTCCCATCAATATGTGTTTGTGTACATGTGTGTGTGTGCATGTAGTCACAACTTGATTATGGAATGTGTAAAGTGATGCAAAAACAAATAATTACTGAAATAACTTAATAATAGCAGAGTAGGATTATCAATTCTATCATATATCAAAACAGTATTACACTGAAATAAGTGTAAAGTTGTTATTTTTGTGCATGCATAAACCCTGGAGTCCTTACTATTTTTAATATAAAAGGAATTTAGTATGAAGGCATACATGAGACACATCTAAGTATGGATCACTGAACTTTGAAGATGTGTTGATCAACAATTTTTAATGAAACTTGGAAAGTTAACCATTGTTTCTTTGAATAAATTTTCTGCTCCAATCTCTCATCTCCTTCTGGCAATTCCATGATTATGTGTTGGTACACTAAATCACTTCCCACATGTCTGCTATACTCTTTTCTTTTTGTTCATAATTTTTCCTCTATTATTCAAATTGCTTAATTTGTCAGCCTTACATAAAGTTCTCTGAATATTTCTTTTACCATCTCCAATAAACTATTTTATACCCCTACAGAATTTTCCCTTTCAGTAATTTTCAACTTAATAATTTCCATTAAAGATTTTAATTTTCTCTTACTTTTCAAAAAAAAATAATTCTCTTTAATGATATTTGATATACTGATGTTTGCTAATATATTTTCATCATATCTTTCTTTAATACTTTAACAGTGGTTTCTATTAGCTCTTTAATCCTATCTATAATGTCTCTTTTAATGTGTTTGCAAGGTCAACATCTGGGACCCTAATAGGGCAGTTCTTGTAACATTCTTTGTACGTGTGTTTGTATGCATGTGTACGTGTGAGTTTATGTGTTATATTTCCTGATTATTTACATATCTCAAGTTTTTATTGTAAACTAGATTAGATAATATAAGGAAGTCAATGAACACTGACAAGCTTCTTTCTTTTTGGTTTGATGATGTTGTTTACTCCCTTGCTTGTTATTTAATGAATTGACTGGACAACTTCATTGCAGGCTACAGTCTCTATGTCACTTCTCAGAGACTGCAACCTTGGGTATGCACTCTACTCTCTAACCCATTACCATGAGAAATGTTGATAGTACCTCATGTGCTGTCTGCATTTATTAGTATTATATACACATATACCATTCCATGAATTGTTCATAATTTTCTGTATTGTTTTTGATAGTATCTTAAGACATATTGTTCCTCAATTTGATCCAATTTTTATTAGTCATCTTGGTTGAAATAAACTTTGAGGGCATTGTTTCAACCTTGTTGTGACCACAGGATTTCTCTTCTTTGCAATGAAGTTGCTTTTATATTTCCATGTAAATTAAAGATATTCCACATATTTTTAAGCATGGAAAACACAACAGTATCATCTTCCTCTTTGAGTTAAGCACATTGTTAACAATCTTATTAACAGCACCCTCAGACTTGAATTTCTTTACATTTCTAATGAAGTCATTTTCCATTGGAAGATCACAAAACTCTCTGTTCTTAATGCCTGGCATACCCTAAGAGCAGAAACAGGTTTTGTCCATGACAATTTTCTTAATAGATACTATAAATATGTCAATGAGAGGACAGAGAAATTATAGAGATCTTACAAGTATGTTGACTGGAAATTTAAATATTTTCAATTTTATTTATAGATTCAATGAAATTCAACCGGCAATTTTTAGAAAAAAAATGACAATGCATTATTTGCAAAGGCAAATATTTATCAAAGATAAAAAAATTCCAAGATTTTGCATAAATATAATAATGATAATGATTTGATTCTACTCCCATTAATAGAGGTAGCTTTGCATATAAAACTTTTCAAAAGTGATATAGGAAAAGAACATATCTCTTCCAAAAACTTTATAAGAATTGGGGTTAATTTACCAGTGAATTCATCTTGTCCTGCACTTTGACTTTTTGAAAGTTTCTGGTTACTGTTAACATCTTTGTACTTGTTATAGGAATATAAGGATTATGTGTCTGCTAGAGTCAATTACATGATTTGTGTATTTGTACAAAATTTTCCATTTGTTTAGTTTATGTGTTTTTGCCTACAGTTGTTCTTTTTACTCTCTTATTATCATTTTTATTATAAGTTCAGTAGTAATACCACCAGCTTCATTTTATATTTTAGTTATTTATATCTTTTTAAAAATATTTTCTTTGTTCATCTAAATAAGGATCTGTCAAATTTATCGATATTTTTCAAATAAGCAACTTTTTGTTTTTTTGATTCTCTCAGTTTTCTATCCTCTATTTAATTTACCTCCAATCCCCTTAGCTTCTTCTTTCTGCTGCATTTTGGTTTATGTTTCTTTTCTTTTTTAATTTAAAAATAGGTGAAATAGATAATTGATATCTTTCTTCTTCAGATCTGTAAGGATTTATAGGTATACATTTTACTCTTGCACTTACTTTTCTTCACCCTGTAAGTGTTCATATTTTATGCCTTCATTTTCATTTTCCTTAAATATTTTCTAATTTCTCTTATTTTTTCATATTTAATTCATTGATAAATTAAGATATGCTGTTTAGTTTCCAAATATTTGCACATTTGCAATGTTCTTTCTTTTATTGATTTCTAGCTTCACTCCATGTTGTTGAAGAAGTTACTTTATATAATGTTAATATATTACAATTTATTGAGACTTCTCTTTTTCACTAAAAATTGTCTATGCTTTTGAACAATCCATTGGCACTACAAATACCAGAGAACTTTCTCAGTATGCTAATATCCATTTATGAAAAACACACAGCTAACATAGTACTCCATGTTGAGTGAATTAAAATCTTCCATTTAAGACGAGGAACAAAAGAAGTATGCCCACTGTCACTTCTGCTATTCACCATTATACTAGGAGTTATAGCCATAGAGTTTAAGTAAGAAATATAAGTAAAAAGTGTACAAATTGGAAAGGAACATGTAAAACTGTTTATTCAAAAATAAGATGTAATATAGAGAAAATCCAAAGGCATGCACAAGAAAACCACCAAAGCTAATAAAAACGTTTAACAAAGTGCCAGGGCAAAAGATGAATGCTCAGAAATCAACTGCATTTCTATAAACTAACAATCTGTAGTGTATATTAAGAAATAAATTCTATTTATAATAGCATACAAATCATAAAATATTAGGGAATTATAAAGACTTAAATAAATTGCAAGATATCACATATCATGGATTGGAAATCTTAATATTAAGATGTAAAAATATGCAAATTGATCTATAAATTCATTAAATTTCTTAATAAAGTTGCAGGAGATTTTTTTTGTAGTAATGGAAAAGAAGATCTTCAGATTCATATGAATTGCATGGTTAAACTGAACATCAAAAGCTATTCTGAAAATAAACAAATTTTGAAGACTCACACTTCACAATTTCAAATTATACTACAAACCTACAGAAATCAAAAGAATGTGGCCCTGAAAAAAATTTGACATAGATTAATGGAACAGAAGTAAAAATCTAGAAACAGATCCACAGATCTATGGTCAACTGGTTTTTGACCAGGGTGTTAAGTGTATGCAATGGGAAAATAATAAACACTTCAACAGATTGGTGGGAATATTGAAAGCCAAATCCAAACAGAGAAGTTAAACCCCTACAATATATTTTATGCATACATAAACTCAAATTGATTCAAGAACCTAGGTGTAAGAGCAGAATATAAAATTCTAGGAAGATAACTTGGGACAAATCTTAATCACATCAAAAACACAAGAAATGAAAGAAACAGGAGATAAATCTACATTCATCAAATTTAAAAAATTATTTCAAATTATTTTATCAATAAAATAAAATAAAAAAGCAAAATGTATAATGGTAGAAAGTAGTTGCATAACATAATCAGGACTAAATATCCAGGATATATAAAAATTTTCAAAATGTGAAAAGAATCAACTCAAATGCCAAATGTGAAAAAACAGTAAGCATAAAGAGGGTAAAAATGGACTAAAAGATCTAAACAACCCAAATGTCTGTCAAAGAATGAATAGATAAGCAAAATGTCTTGCCTACATGCAATAAAAATATTATTCAGCCATAAGAGTGAAGTCATGAGACATGCGGCAACTGGAAAGAACCCTGAAAATATTATTCATAATGAAATAAACAAGACTCATGTGGACAAATATTGTGTGAATACATTTATAAGATAAATCTAAAAATAGCAAATCCACCAAAACAGAAAGTCAGATAGCAGTTTCAATTGTTGAGGTTTGAGGGAATGAGGGATTGTATATTTGTTGGATATGGAGCTTGTGTAAATAAAATTAATATAAATAAAAGAAAACACACTCCCTCCAAAAAATCAAAAATAAATTATATGAATTGAGAGATTGGTTTTATCTCTGGAGAATGTGAGGATTTTGAAAAATAATAAATATACAAAATATGAGACTTATGAATATTTTTCCTTTTTTATATGGGTTGATGGTTTCTGGAGTGTTTTATTTTTATACATATGGAACATTATATTTATATGAATGACATTTTTTGCTAAAAGGTAAATAATGAAATGTATTAAACATTTATACTGTATTAAAAACTGCTTTTTAAGGCTAGGACACGTTGAATTATCACAAGTTTGTAATGGATGTAAAAGAAGACAATGTAGAAAGATTTTTTAAAAAAACTTAAATTACCTAATTACTATGTCAGGTTTGACAGATACTGAAAACAACTTAGAAAGAATAGTTTGTGTAAAATAGTAATTTGTATGTGTTTACTGTATCTAGGTAACTCTTCATATTATCAATCTTTTTCTAGTATATTGTATACATTTTTATTAGAACTTTTGGCTTAATAATCCACTATTTTAAATTCCTGATATGATTTTTCTAACAACCTGCTTTTTTGATTATCTTTCATTCCCTCATTCTTTTTCATTTGACTATTATTGTCTTTTTGAACTCTTGTACTTTTTAAATTGAAATACAGATATGATGTTTAGAGTAAAATGCTCTGAGTAAAAGGGTTTCTAGTGTTGTCTTTGTTTCCTGGCCACTATTACAAATGTCATAATGGGATTGCTTAGCAACAGGAATTTATTGGCTCAGGACTTCAGAACTTTGAAGGTTTGCTACCTATGAAAGTCAGTTGCCTTTAAGCTGTGCAGAAATCCTTGGCTTCCTAGGTTATGGAAAAGTCCTCTCCTTTATGCTTCATGTCCTGTTGACTTCCAGCATCACTCCCCAAAGTAGCTTTAACTTCATAAAATTTAATCTTGTAGGACCACAGCTGAATTAAAAATAATATCATCAAAATGACCACAACTGAATTAAAAATAATATCATCAAAATGTCCTATTTATACAAAAACAATAATGGATTAATAATAAAACATATTTTTTTTATTTTCTTTGCTTGTTTGCTTTTTTTAATGGATACATAATTCAATGTACCACAGTGCCCTCTGTGTCCTTAAAAGACATGTTTTTCCTATATGCAACACAAAATTATTCCATCACATGTTAAAAGCATTAAGTTATTTAAGTAACAAATTTTAATCTAAAGTGATAGGCCCTTGATATTGATGAGTGTACTTATGAGAGTTTACTGTTGAAATTGAAACTTAGCCTAGCATTATAGAGTGCCTAATAGTTACCCCCTGAAAGCCTCCTTGTTGCTCAAATGTAGTCTTTCTCTAAGCCAAACTCAGCATATAAATGTACTTCCTTCCCTGCAGTGTGGGACATGATTCCTGTGGATAAGCCTCCCAGGCACTGAGGTATTACAACCAAACACCAACTAGCAATGCAACTAAAAAAAGACATTGACCAAAATGGGGAAAGGGTAAAGACAAATGAGTTTTTATGGGTCAGAGAATTAAAAGGGAGTTGAGAGGACATTCCAGATGTTACACTTATGCACATCTAAGCAAGATCTCATTGACTGCCAAAGTAAATATCGCCTCAAAGGGTGGAGATATCCAGACATCACTGGCATGTAAAACAGCTCAGTAGTTTGGTGCACTGCCAGTGGACCCTACTTGGGAAATTATGCTACCTTGGGTGTCAGAGTTGGACTCAAGCGTGGTTTCCCTACACATGGCTCTTCTGCCCCATCAATTTGAACCTAAAGTTAGTGCTAGAGTTGATAGGTGCATGTCCAAAAGACTTAAATATTTGTGATGTCCATGTGTCAGCTGGACCCTGAATCTCAACAGCATTGCAAAGCCAACTCTACAGTTCATTGGAGTCACCCAGGAAAATTAACAAGGAGATGAAAATGGACAAAGACCATCCCAAGGAACAGAGAGAGTCTGCAACTTCAAGCAAGATAGTCCCAACCATCTGACCCATGGTATCTGTATTAGTCAGTGAAAATGTTGCTCAAGCAAAATACCATAAATCTGTTGGCTTTTATAAAGGGTATTTATTTGGGATAAGCTTACACTTACCAGGCCATAAAGCTTAAGTTACTTCCCTCAGCAAAGTCTATTGTCATGTGCTGGAGCAAAATGGCTGCCAATGTCTGTGAGGGTTCAGGCTTCCTTTCTTCCTGGGTCTTGCTTCTTTCTGGGCTCAGTTCCACTGCTACCTCCACAAGGCCAGCTGTAGACTATCAGGCACATAGCTAGTTTGTCTTCCCAGGGCCTTTTGCCTATCCTCATAACAAAGCTCCTCTGTGTGCTTACTTCCTGGGGCTCCAGCTCATAAACTCCCTCATCAAAACTCCAAATTCTCTTCTCTGCCGTGTGGTTTTTCTGTGAATCTCTGCACACCAAGTGGGCGGGGACTCAACATTCTACTGATGTGTCTTAAACAATGCCTTAAATATTATTTAATCAATTAAACCTCTGAATTTAACATAATCTAATATGCCCAGAAGAAAAGATCAGTTCACAAACATAATCCAATATCTATTTTTGGAATTTATAAATGCCAAACTGCTACAAGATTTTAGCTCCCTCTTAATTAGAGGTGGAGATGGCATCACCATCCCAGAATCCTCAGGATTCCAGAATGAATGATGGGCTAGAGTAGACTTACTGATATTCTAGCATTGACTTGTGATTCTAGCAATAGAAGAACTTTTACCATTGATGTGGAGGCAGTGGCCACTATGCATTCTGAGGTGAGGGAATGGGAAAAGCAAGTGTAATATGGGGACATTTTCAGGACTTGGGAATTGTTCTGAATGACATTGTAATGACAGATACAGGCCATTATATATCTTGTCATAACTTACAAAATTTTGCCAGAACAAGTGTAAACTACAATGTAAACTATAATCTCTGCTTAGTGGCAATTCTCTAAAATGTGTTCACCAATTATAACAAGTGTATCACAATAATGAAGGATGTTGTTAATATAGGGAAATGTGGGAGGAGTTGGGAGCAGGCATATGGGAATCCCCTATATTTTTTAAGTAACATTTATGTAATCTATGTATCTTTTTAAAAAATAATAAAAAAAAAACTTATTAAAAAATGAGTTTGGGGTATGCTACAACTTGGGCCAAAATTCCTCATTATCTGATGCATCTGTGAAATTGAAAAAACAATTTATTTACTTCCATAATACAATGATGGGACAGACATAGTATAACCAATATCAATTCAAATGGAAAATTTGGAAGGAAAATTGGGATCCTCAATTCCAAACCAAGTCTGAAACACAGCAGGACAAATTCTGTTAAATTTTAAGTTCTGAGAAACATCTGTACAACAGATGGAGGTTGCTCTGTCCTCCAACCTCATGGTACAGCAGCCCCATATTTTCTAAGATTTTAGCAGTGGTGATGACCTCTCAGAACACCAGAGTTTATACCCAACCTCTCCAAGTCTAGGAATGGAGGCCATACTCTGCCATGATGCAGGAGGATAGGTCCCATTATATCAAAGCCCTGGTCTGGTGGCACTCTCCTTGAACATCCCTCCAAGTGCCAGGGTAGATGGCCTGTCCTTGTCAAGCCCAAGGATGGGATTCCCTTTCAACAATCCTGGGTGGTTATGCCCTTTTGTCCTCATGTAATCTTTTTGGTCCAGATGTCTTCATCCATATTTCTGTCCTTGAAGTCTTTTACTTTCAATTTGAGCGTTCTAATACACTTTCAGTGTTTCTGGTCATAACAATTTTGTAAAAATCTTCAGAATTGTATGTAGTTCAAGATGGTTCAAAACGTCAGTTAAAATGACTTTCCACAGGTTTTTCCTAGATAACACAACATATTTGGAACAAAACTATGCAGCCATCTCCTAAAAGTCTTATGAAAATCTACCCAGGTGTGTTATGTGATGAGGTAGAAGAAAAAGTAAATACAATTTCTGTATGGCAGATGAAGAGTTAAAAATTCTTACCTGTCAAAAATAATATTAACTCACACATAAAGAACAGCAAAGTTCAAAAACACGATTTTAAAATGGGTAATTATGCATTTAAGAAGTATATCATTATTTATAAAATACAAATTCAAATACATATTTTATTTAAACAACTAAAATGTTAACAATGCAAGTGAGAAAATGAATATTCTCATATATTGTTGGATGACAGACAAATATATATACAATTTTGTCATTTCTGGACATTGTAATATTCTTGGTTAACTAGGACTGGCTTAACAATTTACAATAAACTGGGTTGTTTAATATTCCAGAAATTGTCCAGGTGGCTTAATAAACAGTCTGGACACTGGATGATTCTGGTCCAATTGGTCACAATTTTCATTTTTGCCTCATCATTTCCAATGATATCTTCAAAGATTCTAGATCTAATTTAAATCACATTCATGATACTGGGTGTTAAAATTTGAACATATCTTCTTAAGAGACAAAATTCAATCCATACCAGTTATCAAAATTAAAATCACGTATTTGTTAGCACTGAGTAATTAAACTTCTTGAATCATTCCTCAAGAAATAGTGAAGCTTTCATTATAAAAGTCACAGTAAATTGAGTGTCCACAGATTTCTAGCTAATAATATACATGGAAAAAAAGGGACAGTTGTGGAGGGAGTGGGATAGTTGGAAGCCTCCCCTGGGTTAGGTAAAATAATTTTCTCATCTCTATGTGATACTTCCATGGGTAGATACAGGCCCATTTTTGCAATATCTAAAGATTTTTCTATTAGAAAGTTATGTTTTATTTGTGTGACAACTACTAATTTTAAATAAGGTTGAATTGGTTTTCAAACAATTTGAAGGTCTAAAAGTCTATGGAAGTTAAATACTTTCCTTGGAGGATAAGTTTGGCAGCTCCTGATTTGTGACATAGTTTAAAATATAAAAAGCACAGCAAAAGGAACGTACGTGCTGACTTGAATAAATGTCCATTAATATATCACTAATTATGGCTAGGCAGATGGAATAAATTGTTGGCTGGTAATTGATAGCATGTTTATACATATCCTATATGTTAAGAATCTGTTACTGATAGGCTTGCCAAAACCAAAATGCTGGAAAGGGAGGGAAGACAGTTTCTGAATAAGCTGAAGTATATTTACCAGAGATAGAGCAACAATGGGTTATATGTTACATATATCAAATTAGTCCCTTTCATTACAATTAAGAACCCAGATATCCCAGAGTTTAGGTCAAAGATTTGTATATGGGGTGAAAGAAATGATTGTAGTATTTAATTCACATCAGTGTATGTGATGTTGGGCTATTGTTACTAGAGTTACATACAGTTTTTAAAAATGTGGTCAATGTGAGAAAAGTGAATAATTGTATAAATGAATTGATAGGTGGTATGAAGGAAAGGAATATAATTTTTTCAGAAGTACATTTTTTACACATATTAAAAATTATTTTAGTTCATATATATCAACATCTTCTCTTATCAGATTTATGCACTGAAGGATTATTTTTCTTCAAAATATCATATGGCCAATTATCATGCATTAAACATTCTATAAGAGGTGTTGGCTATCGCATCATTGCAGATATAAGCAATAACAAATATAGCAAAACATAATAAAACTAAAATATTAGAATCAGTTGGTGTTGCTAGGCAGCATTTCTATAATTCCATAATTCTACAATCGTATAATTATTTTATTGCTCTTGTGAGCCAGTTCTATCCAATAAATTAACCTTTTGATAATTAGAAGTAATTTATTGATTATTAAATGTATCCTGCAATGCTAAATAGAAGGATAATTTGACATAGAATTTCATTCTGTAGAGCTTGCTGGAGATGGACTTGTACTTTAAATTTAGAAGTAAACAACCACTGTAAAGAAAAATAGAATTATAAGACAAATAATGTGGAGTGATGAGACATGCTTATAACAGAACTGAAAAATGAAATTTACATAAAATTATATTTAAAGAAAATGATAACATTAAATTATAAGATCCAAAATGTATTGGTGATGTTTTCATTAATAATAAATGAGTATAAATGGGTCAAATTTATGTGAAAATATGAAGACCAGTACTAATACATGGATAAATTCATTTTGAAAATATTCCCAAAGAAGAATGTTACAAGGCACACCCACAATGTTAATGGTACCTAACTAAATAAGTAAATAGTATATATGTGAATATTCTCACTGTCCTGATTTTGTGATAATCAGGGTAAGGTAAAATTTCATTATATTAGAAAACATGCATATTTCCCCAGACATAGTTTTTCTCCTTAGGTCTGGTTTTCAGAATATTTGTGATAAACCAAGCCTGATTTATTGTATGACCATCCTGTATGGGAAATGTCTGTAACACTAGGTATCTTTGGTCAACCTTAAGAGATATAACAGGGGGACAGATGTGGCTCAAATGTTTGGGTATCCATCTCATATATGGAGGGACCTGGGTTCAATCCCTGGGACCTCCCGGTAAAATTTTTAAAAAGAAAAATATAGAGGGTACCTGCGTCACCAGGCCTCATGCATGGGTGCATTGTCAGGGCCTGCAACTGGGTGAGACCCCAGGCACCGCACGTGGGTGCAATGCCAGGCCCCATAAGTGGGTGAGCCCTCCAGGTTCCATGCCTGGTTGCGTTGCCAGGCCCCATGAGCAGGTGTGCCATAAGGCCCTGTGCGGAGGTGTGCCACCAGGCCCCATGAGTGGGTGAATCCCCCAGGGCCCATGTGTGGGTGCACCATCAGGCCCCGTGCACAGGTGTGCCATCAGGCCCTGCGAGTCACACAGCAAGATGATGACATAATAGGAGAGTGACACAAGGGAGAACCAAAATGAGATGTGCTAAAAACCCAGGGACTAAGGTGGCACAGGTGGTAGGACACCTCTCTCCCACACCAGAGTTTCTGAGTATCAAATCCTAGTGAAGACAGGAGGAGAAGGATGAGAAGAGAAGGCAGAAAATGGACACAGAGAACTGCCCAGCGAATGGACACAGAAACTGCAAAAATGGGGCGTGGGGTGGGTAAAAATGGATAAAAGTAAAGAGATAAATAAATAAATCCTTAAAAATAAAAGTATAGGGGAGTAACATACGGACTGTGGTTAATAGCAATACTTTGATGATGCTCTTTCATAATTTGTTAAGAAATGTTTCACAACAATGCAAAGTATATGTGGTGGGGTGATTTATGGGAGCCCTGTATGATGTTATGCATGTTTATTTTGTAAGTTCACAATGTTTATATATGTTTATATATGTTTATGTATGAATGATATACTTCAATAAATTGTTTTTAAAATGAACAACAAAAAATAAATAGTAAAGAGCTAACTAAAAAATATTAAGCAATATTGAAAATAAAGCAATATAATTTATAGATTATATTGTATATGCAGGGTCATAGAGGATATCATATTGAAAATTAGAAACTGTTAAATGGATTCTTAATATAAATGCTACATATTAAAAGTTGCATGTTGCAAAAATATATTATAATTCTAACAAGGTTTAATTCTTCACTTACAAAATTACTTTTAAAAATGTAATATAAAAATGTATATCTTAAATTTTGTTTTGAACCTAGTCGCACACAAAAAGCCTTACATAAACATACGTAGGGCATCAATTAATTTTGTTATTTTCCATGTACATAACTCATAAACTTTATATAGGAAATATATATCAATAAAAGTAGTAATATCCTTGGACCTATTACTATCAATTTTGAATACTTCTCAGAAACAAAATTGATAGAAATTGAGTATGCTATTTGTATATACATAAGATGGAATCTCCTGGTTTCTCCCTCCTCTTCCAAGGACCATTGATTTCATATTCTGGCTGCCCTGTATCTGGATTTTCCTCTCATTCTCTAAATTCATTCTCTTATATGGGACTTCAGTAACAGGATTAAAATCCACCCTGATTGATTTGGGCTATACTTTAACTGAAATAGTACTAATTACAGTGGGTTGATACCACATGAATGAGTTGATATTAAGAACATGTTTTATTTTGTTGTACGTACAAATGCATATACCACAGATGAATATACACATACATACATATATGTAATTGAATACTTTTATATATGTATACATATATAAAAGTAGGAAATGGATTAACAATGAATAATATTCATTGTTATATTATTCATTATTATAATTAATAAGCTAAATTTCTGTAACTGATTGTTTAGACATTATTAAATATTATGAGAATATGTAGGCTCTTTAGTTCAAAAGCATAATATCACTTCCAGCATAGAGTGGTAGGAAGGAAAGAAGACTGCATATTTGAGGTCTAAACTAGAATAATATATTCAGAATTTAATGTTACCTTAGAAATTGAGAAATTTAAGATAATAGCAATGTTTTATTATTGTTTATTTTTAAATGATATTGCAATATTATAATACTATTATTTAGTCTAGATGTGCATTTTTCTCTTTATACTATCAGAAAACATTGGTGCTCTCTATTGTTTGCTAGCACCTGAAAATTTGGTGTGTATACAGGTACAGAGCTTGCTGATTAAAAGTTATGTGAAATTCAAATGAGTCTCAGAAATAAGAAGTGATCTGTCCCATTAAAATTTTAACAAGACTAGGTTGAAGAAATTTGTCCATGTTTTGTCTCCAGAAGAATAATAGTTTGGTTGTTGTGTATTGTCTATCTCTGTTACAGTAATACAGTTCTTTATATAAGTCCATCCTCTTGTGTCTTATTCTAAATGGATATATATTTTTAAAGGAGTTTTACCTCACCAGAACATTTCTAAAGGCTCCAGCCACATCTTTGTTTTGAAGACAGTACATGACAGGGTTGAGCATGGGAGTGACAATAGTGTAGAAGACAGAAACTACTTAATTCTACTCAGTGGTATGATAAGCTTTGGGGAGAATATACTTGAAGATTGCTGTTCCATAGAAGAGTGACAGCACAATCATATAGGAGGAAGAGCTTGCCAAAGCTTTTCTCATCCCTAAGTTTGATTCTGATTTCAAAAGGTAGATAACATCTGCCTATATGAGGCCATAATGGCAGATATTTGAATGAGGAAGAACACAACACTACTAACATAAAGAACATTTTCTTACAGAAATGTGTCAGCATGAACAAGTTTCAGTAGTGCTGAGAGTTCACAGAATAAATGATGGATTTCCCGGGTGGTGAAGTAAGGTAGATTCAGAGGATATATGACATGAACCAAGGAATTTAACAGAGGACCTAGCCTGGTGCCAGCCATCATGAAGGCACAGACTGTGTAGGGTGCATGAAAATGGAGTAACGGAGAGGATGGCATATAGCCACATAGTGATCATAAACCATGTCTGCGAGGTGAAGGTACTCTGCTTCACAAAGCATCGTGAAAATGATAAGCTGAACTCCACAATAAATAAAGGAAATGGTATTTCTCCCAGACAGAAAATTAGTGACAATCTTGGGGACAAAAGTGGAATTATACAAGAGGTCCATTATGGAAAGTTGGCTGAGAAGGAAATTTATATGCGTATGGAGTCAAGAATCTAACCAAATGAGAATCATCATCATATTTCCAACAAGAGACACAAGAAACATCAAGAAGATGAGAGAGAAGAGGAAATGCGAGGCTTTAATATAGTGAAATAGCCCCAGAAGAACAAAGTCTCTTCCAGTCATCTCATTAGTCCATCTCCCCATTCTCTGCTTCCTTATTCATTATCCTGGATAGATGAGAAAAAATTTTAGACCCACACTCATTTTACAACGTGTCAACTTCAGTCTCTTCCCTACTCATACATTTATATATATATATATTTTGTGGTAAAGCTATTTCAACACTATTTTATTACCATGCAATTTTTCTCATTACTATTTCAATGTCACTGCATGCTGATGTAAAATAGTTTAACAACAAAATTTACCAAGTTTACACTCTCACTATTTTAAGGAAATACATTTAGACTCTTTGAAATTTGATAATTTTAATTTTCTTGTTTGTTTATTGTTTATTATTATAATTGGAATAATGAAAATTATCTAGTAATGATTGAAGTGATGAATTCACAACTATGTGATTATACCAAATACAATTGATTGTAAAATTTAAAGGAATTGTATGCTTTATTAATATGTATTAATAAAATGGATTTGTTTTTAAAATGTAAAATATACATACATCTCTACACAACCTCTCTCCCTATATCTATCACCTATTTCTTTATCTATGTATCTCTCTACCTGTCTATCTCTATATATCTCTACCCCTCTTACTCTTAATTTCTCTATCTATATTATTTTATCTATCTATTTATCTATATAACATCTGTCTATCTATATTATATTACCTATGTATATATTTATTTGTATGTATGAATATATCCAATACAGATACTTAAAGATAGTCTAAGGTTTTGCTTAGTCCTAGTTTGCAAGAGGTAGAGACTACATAGATGAGAGAGCAGTTGTAAGTAATCTTCTATACATCTATGTGAAATGGCAATTTAACTTTATAACAGATATGCAAGGTATTACATATCTTGTTTTTAAAGTTAATTTTGGTTTATGTGGAAAACAAGTACTTTTACTTATTTAGAATGCAGTTAAAGATCCAGGACCATGTTTCTAGATTCCCTGTTCCATAATGTTTAGTTATTTTTTCTGCTGGTATCATCAAATAAAATTTAGAAAGCTATATAAGGAGAATCATGTTTTATTTAATGAACTATATGTGACTTCATTAATTTTTATTATTAGATCTTTCATTTAAAAATAAACACACAATGTCCAAGTAAGTATATTATACACATATGCAACACATGCTATAAAAATAATAAAAGGTCCTTGGTCTTTCTCATTTTGAGGTATGCAGTATCATTGCTATTTTTGTATATTTATGTAATTCTCCATATTTACTTTTAGGCCCCTGAGCATTCTAATCCCAAAGTGATCCCTAAATAATTTCTCAATTAATTTGACCAGTTCTTAAACTTAAATCCAGAGTTAATTATTTAATAATTAGGCATTGTGAGGTTTTAAAATAAAATTACTGCAAAAATATTTCAGAGTTTTCTTGAAGAAAACTCAAGTTTTTAACAGTTTATGTGTTCCACAGAAATATGGGAGAGAGAAGAGTTTCCCATTGAAGATTCTTTTACATTAAATGAGCATAAATCCTTCTACAAGGAGCACTACTTCTTACATAAGGCTCTATATTCACATGTTAAATTTTATGTTGTTAGTATTAATAATGTCCAACCAAGTTTCATTTGTTGTTGCATGCATCTGGACATCATTCCCTTTTACAGCTGAATAATATCCCATCATATGTATATACCATATTCTGTTTGTTCATTCATCATTTCATGGACACATGCATTGATTCCATCTCTTCGAAATTGTGAGTAATTCCTCAATGAACATAGGTACGCAAATATCTGTGTGTGTACTTGCTGTCTTTACTTCTAGGTATATACCTAGTAATGGGATTGACAGGTAATATGGTATTTCTGAAAGTATCTTCCTGAGGAAGTGCCATTCTCCTTCAGCAGATGCACCATTTCATATTATCATAAGCAAAGAAAGAGGGTCATAATTCTCCACATTTTCTACAACACCAGTAATTTTCTGTTTTTTGTAAGAGTAGACATTCTAGTGGTTGTGAAATGATATATAATTGTGGTCTTGGTATGCATTTGCCTAAAAACCATAGATGTTGTGTACTTTTTATATGATTTTTTTCCATTTGCATACCCTTTTTGTGGAAAAGTCTACTCAATCAAGTCTTTTGTCCATTTTTTAAATTGGGTTGTCATCTTATTTTTGAGTTGTAGCATTTTTTAGGTATATTCTGGATATTAAACCCCTATCAGATATGTGGTTTCCAAATATTTTTTCTCATTGTGTCGGTTGTCTTTTCACTTCGATGACGAAGCCCTTTGATGAACAAACATTTTTAATTTTGATGCAGTCTCATTTATCTGTTTTTTTTTTTCCTTTTGTTATTTGTGCTTTGTATGTAAAGTCTAAGAAACAAATGCCTAACACAGGAACCTGAAGATGCGTTCCTACATTTTCATGTAGGAGTTTTATAATCTGGGATTTTATATTAGGTCTTTCATCCATTTTGAAGTAATTTTTGCATGTGGCATGTGAAAGTGGTTCTTTTTTATTCTTTTGCATATTTTTAAAAAGGTTTATTTTATTTATTTACTTATTTCTCCCCACCCCCTTGTTGTTTGCACTTGCTGTGTGCTGTTTTTAGAAAGCACCAGAAACTGAAGCTGGGACCTCCAATGAAGGAGGGAGGCACCTAATCGCTTGAAAGACCTCCATCCCCTCCTTTGTTCTGTCTCTCATTATGTTTTTTCTTCTTGTGTCTCTTGTTGCATCATCTTGTTGTATCAGCTTGCTTCACCTGCCCATCGTATCAGCTCACTGTCTTGCTCATTTTCTTTAGGAGCCAATAGGAACCATTGCTCCCTGCTTTGTTGTGGCTCTCATTATGTTTTTCTTCTTATGTCTCTTGTTGCATCATCTTGTTGTGTCAGCTTGCTGTGTTTGCCTGTCACACCAGCTCACTGTCTTCTTTAGGAGTAACTGGGAACTGAACCATGGACTTCCCATAAGGTAGGTGGGAGCTCAATCACCTGAGCACATCCACTTCCCTTTTTTGCACATTTTTATCCATTGCCATCAGCACCATTTGTTGAAAAGACAATGCTTTCTCAATTGCGTAGACTTGGCAGCCATGACAAAAATCATTTGGCCACAGTATGAGTGTCTCTTTCTGACCTTTCAATATACTTCCATTGTGTGATGTATGCGTCCTTTTTGGAATTTTTATTAGTATTACATTGAATTTGTAAATCACTTAGGGTAGAATTGACAGCTTTATGATATGTAGTCTTCAAATCCATGAACATGGAATATCCTTCCATTTGTTGATGTCTTCTCTGATTTCTTTAAACAATTTTTTTTCTTTTTTGCGTACAATTTCTTTACATCCTTATTGAAATTTATTCCTTAGTATTTGATTCATTTATTTCCTATTTTAAAAAAGAATGTTGCTCTTGATTTCCTCCTCAGATTGCTCATTACTAGAGTAAAAGAAAAACTGCTAGCTTTTGCATGTTGCTCTGTGTATTCTGACACTTTGCTGAATTTTTTTATTAGCTCCAGTAGCTTTGTTGTAAACTTTTTTGACTTTCTATAAAAAGAATCATGTCATTTAAAATACTGAAAATTCTCCTTCTTACTTTCAAAATTGGACGTCTTTTATTTATTATTCTTGCCAAATTTCTCTGGCTAGAACTTCAAGTAATTTGAATAATAACAGTGGCGACAGTGGAGATCCTTGTCTTGTTACAAATATTAGAAAATTTTCAGCCTTTCACGTTGAGTATGGTATCAGCTGTGGATTTTTCATATAGGTTCATTATCAGGTTGAGGAAGTTTTCTACTCTTTATTCTTTTATACGTGTTCTTGTCAAGTAAGCATGCTGAATTTTTGTCAATTGCATCTTCTGGGTCAATTCAGAGTTCATGTGCTTTTTCCCTTTGCTTTGTTAATGCAGTACATTACATTAGTTGATTTTCTAATTAATAAATACCGCTTGCATACCTGGGATAAAACTGTGATCATGATGTATAATCTTTCAATGTGCTGTTTGATTTGATATGCAACTATTTTTGAAGAATTTTGCATCTACATTCATAAGATACATTTTTATGTAATTTCCTTTTCTTGTAGTATCTTTATCTAGCTTTGGTATTAGCATGATGTTGGCCTTATAACATGAGTTAGATAGTTTTTCCTCCTCTTCAATTGTTTGGAAAAGTTTGAGCAGGATTGTTATTAACTCTCCACGGAATGATTCATAGAATTCATCTGTGAAGAAATCTGGTCCTGGGTTTCTCTTTGTTAGGAGATTTTTGATGATCAATTCAATTTATTTACTTGTAATTGGTCTATTGATGCCTTGTATTATTTTCCTGAGTCAGTGTAGGTTATTTGTGGGTTTCTAGGAATGTGTCCCATTTACTTAGGTGGTCTAATTTATTGGCATACAATTATTGAAAGTATCCTTTTATGGTTCTTTTCGTTTTTGTGGGTTGAGTAGCAATGTTCCAAATCCCTTTTATGGTTTTATTCTGCCCCTTTTCCCTTCCCTTCTCCTTCTGGAACACTCATAATGCATATGTTTGAGTGCTTTGTGTTGTCTTCCACTCCCTGAGACAGTGCTCAATTTTTCTATTCTGTTTTCTATCTGTTCTGACAATATGATTTTGAATGTCATTTCTCTCAGTTTGTTGATTTATTTTTTTCTACTGTTCAAATCTGCAGTCATATGCTTCTGGTGTAATTTTATTCTCCTCTACTATTTTGCATTTCATCCCAATAATTTCACCATTTATTTTATACTTTCAAGTTCTTCTTATAACTCATATATTCTTCTTAATATTCTTCATTTCCTTATGAAAATTTTCCTTCATTTGCCAGAATTTGTTTATGATATCTGTTTGAATATCTTTAATTAGTTGTTCCAAATTTGTGTGTCCTTTGATTTTTTAAATTTTTCCCTTGACTAATCCATAAGTTCAAGTTTCTTAGTATGACTTGCATTTTTTACTGATGTCTAAGTCTCTGATTAACTGATGGATATCTCCCTGGTATTAATCTCTTAAAACATTAATATACTGTAACAGTTTGTCATTATTTATGAATT
>JAQZBX010023049.1:0-31113 GCA_029593785.1 Cabassous unicinctus | reverse complement strand
TCCTCTGTTCTTTGCCTTGCCTTTTTACATTTAATTCCCCACCCACCAGGGGGTGGGGCTCAACGCCCTACTGACTGACATGGCCCAGTCAACGCCCTAATCATAATTCAATCATGCACAGATTAACAGATCAGATTACAGGCATGATCCAATTATATTTTTGGAATTCATAATTACATCAAATTCCCCAACGGTTACACAATCCATGAGCATGAAATGTTCTTCCAATTATGTAGGTCTTTTTTTAAAATTTCTTTTAACAATGTATTGTAGTTTTCTGAATACAAGTGCTTTACATCCTAGGTTAAGTTTATTCCTAAATATTTGATTCTTTTAGTTGCTATTGTAAATGGAATTTTTTTCCTGCCTTCCTCCTCAGATTGCACATTACTAGTGTCTTTTAAAGTCTATTTTATCTGATATAAGTATAGCTACTCTGGCTTTTTTTTTTTCCTTATTACTGCATGCATGGAGTATCTTTTTCCAGCCTTTCACTTTCAATCTATTGGTACCCTTGGGTCTAAGGTGAGTCTCTTGCAGACAGCATATAGATGGCTCATATTTTTTTTATCCATTCTACCAGTCTGTGTCTTTTGATTGGGGAGTTTAATCTATTAACATTCAATATTATTATTGTAAAGGCAGTTCTTATTTCACCCATCTTGACCTTTGGGTTTTGTCTGTCATATTTCATTTTCACCACTCTCTATACTTTCAGTTACTTTTACTGATATAATCTTCATTTCTAGGCTCTCTTCCAAGCCTCTCTCTCCTGTCTTTTCTTTTCAGATGGTAGCACACCCTTTAGTATTTCCTGCAAGGCCTGTCTCTTTGTTATAAACTCATTCAGTTTCTGTTTATCTGTAAATGTTCTAAACTCAGACTCATTTTTGAAAGACAATCTTGCCAGATATAAGATTCTTGGCTGAAAGTTTTTCTCTTGCACTATCTTAAATATATCCTACCATAGTCTTCTTGCCACCATGGTTTCTGATGAGAAATCAGCACTTAATCTTATTGGGTATCCCTTATATGCTATGCATTGCTTTTCTCTTGCTGCCCTCAGAATTCTCTGTCTTTGGCCCTTGATATTCTGATTAGTCGGTATCTCAGAGTTGGTCTCTTCAGATTTATTTGGATGGGAGTATGTTGAGCTTCTTGGACATGGATAACTATGTCCTTCAATAGGGTTGGTAAATTTTCTCCCATTATTTCTTCAAATATTCCTTCTGCCCCTTTTCCCTTCTCTTCTCCTTCTGAGACACCCATGGCATGTATGTTTGCACATCTCTTGCTGTCCTTTAGTTCCCTGAGACCTTGTTCAATTTTTTTCCATTCTTTTATTCATCTGTTCTTTTGTATGTTCACTTTTAGGGGCCATATCTTCAAACTCACCAATCCTTTCTTCTGCCTCCTCAAATCTGCTGTAATGTGATTCCACTGTATTTTTAATTTCATTTACTGTGACTTTCACTCTCGTAAGATGTGCTATTTTTCTAAGTATGCTTTCAAATTCTTCTTTCTGCTCATCCAATGTCTTCTTAATATCCTTAATCTCTTTAGCCAACTCATTGAGTTTATTAAGGAGATTTGTTTGAACATCTATGATTATTTGTCTCAACCCCTTTATGTCATCTGGAGGCTTATCTTATTCCTTTAACTGGGCCATATCTTCCTGTTTCTTGGTATGGATTGTAGGTTTTTGTTGGTGTCTTGGCATCTGGCTTACCAGACATATTTATTTTGGGCAGTTTCTCTCTTTAGTTTAAGACTTTCTTGCCTTTTCTCCCTTGCTGGTTGTGTAGGTGGAGCTGAGGATGTAGTTGGTGCTGTAAGCTGTGGAGGGTCAAGCTGCCCGCATTGCCCCAGGGATTGATGAAGCTTCTCCCACCTTTCTCCTTTGCCAGGTGTAGTGACAGAGCCACAAATGTGTGTAATAATCCAAGTCGTGCAGGCCAAGACTGTAGTTGCCCAGAGAGACTGATGAAACTTCATGACCTTTCCTCCCCTGCTTGGGGTGGGGATGCAGCTACAGGTGTGGGCAGCAATCTATGCTGTGTGGGCCCAAAATGACCATAGTTGCCCCAGTAGACCTTCAACTATTCCGTCTATGCTAGTCAAATGTACCTGCAATTACCCAGAGAGGCTGGTGCAGGTCCTGCCAGCTTCCTCCCTGCCAGAGGTGGAGCTGGAGCCTAGGCTAGGGCTGCAGACTGATCTGGGTGGAAAGAAGCCAGTCCCTAACTTCACTGTGATTTTCAATCAGCCCGGCTTCACCTCATGCCGGGAGTTAGAGTCAAAATGGTGGCTACCAACCTCTTTCCGACTTAGGCTAAAACTTTAGCTGGGGAAACGGATGTGACTCAAGCAATTGGGCTCCCATCTACCATATGGGAGGTCCAGGGTTCAATTCCCAGGGCCTCCTGGTAAAAGGCAAGCTGGTCCGAGTGGAGAGCTGGCCCACATGAAGTGCTGGCCCACATGGAGAGCTGGTGCAGCAAGATGACACAATAAAAAGAGACACAGAGGAGAGACAATAAGAGATACAGCAGAGCAGGGAGCTGAGGTGGTGCAAGAGATTGAGTGCTTCTCTCCCATTCCAGAAGGTCCCAGGATCGGTTCCTGGTGCTGCCTAAAAGAGAAGACAAGCAGACACAGAAGAACATACAAAGAGCAGACAGCAAAGGCAAAACAATGTTGGGGGAGCAGGGCGGAATAAATAAATCTTTAAAAAAAAAAAAAACTTTAGCTGTTCTTAGGGTTATACTTTAGCCAACCAAATTTACTAATCAGTGGCTGAAGTCAGTGGCCAACCATCTCTTCCTCCCCTTTTTTTGGGAAATGGAGCTTCCAACTCCAGCCACAGAATAGTGCCTGAGGCAGTTTGCACGGCCAGAGTAGGATGATCACCAGCCTCTGCAGCATGGCCTGTTGGACCTTGCTTTTTGCAAGAGATGATTTTTTCCTTCCCTTTGCCTCCAAATGCAAATGCTTCCCCAAAAATACCTGAACGTTTCTTAAAACATTTATCACATAAAGCAGCCTTGATGTTTAGAAACTTATTTAATACATTTCTTTAATCCAATTCCTCAAGTATTAAATAGGTCCAAAATTCACATATTTTCCTAATAAGCTTTGAAAATAATAATCCTCTCTTCAAAGAGAACCAGTACTATTAATATACCACTGGTTAAGTTTAAACAAATAAATCATAGTCAAGCAAATTCAGGTCTTGAGGCAACTGTTTAATCCTCCATGACTTTACAATTCCATATTCAGCACTCATAATAAATCCCAAGTCATGTTTGTGAATATATAGTCATACATAGTTAAGTGTGCACTATAAATGTACAAGATACATATGCAGATGTAAATGTATTTTATGACTTGAGCTTATGAAAATGTTTTACAGACATTCACTGTCTTGAGGAAACTTACCACTTTGATATCCATTAGATATAATATACAAGTTCACCATTGGACCATGATTATGTTATAATGCCATTGTCTAGGATTTGTCTATTAGACAACTCAGAATAATGTAACCACTCTAGAAATGAAGTGAAAATGGGGAAGCCATTAAATCATGGTCAATAAAACATTTCTGTGTCGGTCCAACTGATAGAGCTCCAACTCTATCAAGTTTTAGTTGCAATGACTTCCAAACCCATTTACCCCTTTGGATCTTCCTCTGCATTCTTGTCACAAGAATGACAAATGACTGGGATTGGCCTACAGCTGTTGCAAGGCCAAGCAAAATCCAAGCTTTGTAACCCAAACAAATGACTCTATCAATACAGTTGCCATAAAAGCAGGCAAGCCTAAGCTTTACAATTAAATGGTTAAGTTTTGCACCTCTGAGTTCTATTATTTGCTCGATCCAGGAAGCCAGGACCTTGGAACTTACAATTTGAACCATTTTGCAGTTTCTCACACAAAACACAAGTTGCTCCTAAAATGTTTTTCTTGTTGCACAGATTGAAGAAACCAATCTATTTCTATTCAATGCTGGTGAGTTGTAGTTGACAACAATAAACTTCTCTAAATAAATTGATGTTAAATTTCTGTTGGTCCTGTCAATGGCAGGCTGTGGAAGATTATGGGATGAAGGTAGCCAAGACAAGATAGAAACTGTGATCACCTCCTCAGAAGAATGTCCAGAGTAGCCAACAGAGTAGAGATCATGACCAGGGGGCCAGTTTGTACAGATAAGGGCTTGGTGGCAGTGATGCAAAAAACAGACAAATAACCAAGCAAAGAATAGGAAAAAGCACAATAATAATGGGAAACATGTTGAACACTAATCTATGTGCTAAGTACCTAAACATAATATCCTATTTTGTTCCCCTCACCACTTCATTCATTCATTCATTCAAATAACTTCAATGATAGAGTATAAAGTAGATGGATATCTAGACTGGATATAAAGTAGATAAGGAAACTGAAACCCAGAAAGTAACTTCAAATCTCAAAACTACTGAATTGTCAATGGGCCTCAATCATAGGCCAGCCTTAGCTGATGCACTTAACCAGTGTGCAATACTGCCCCCCACCCCATAAGTCTATGAGGAGGGCTAATGTCCAATTCCAGGAGACTGGCCAAATGGAGGTTGTAGGCAAGGTTCACAACTTGAAGAGGTAGTCTTAGTCCCATTTCTGAGATCCAAGCTAGGCAGGGGCTCAGAGAGCAATAGTATCAGAGTGTAGACAGCAAGAATCCAGAGATTCATTCAAAGCAGAAAGACCCAGGAGGAAACAGCTCTTAGGTATAAATCAAGTCCTATTTTGAGATTTAAGCCACACACATATCAGAGAAAAGTCAGAGAAGCCAAAAGGGGAGCATGTGATGATCTGAAACAAGACCCTGGACCCTTTTGCCCTATTTATAATACCCAATCTGCACCAATAAGTGTTTACAAACCCATGGAGGTGGGTATGGGTTCTGCAGGTCACTGTAGAAGAACATGAGGTCTTCTAGTCTGAGGAGAGCTCATGATTCTAAAAGCTCCACTCCCAAGTGTCAATTGCTATACGTTCCTCTTTTCCAATTATCACTATCATCATCCCCATACATACCTAATAGAAAAAAGCAACAATAGGACATCTACTTAGTTCAGTCATCTGGGAAATGCAGTAGATAATACAGTAGTGTAAGTCAAATAATGCATTCAAGAACCAGTCAATTTAGTGGAAAAAGAAAAATCAAATTGCTTATTTTGCAACATGCAGAGCAAAAAATTACTATTTGAATGTTAGGCATTTTCACATACTTGTACTGATTTGGGGTAGACTTAATCATATTCACCAGGCATCTCTACACTTGGTTACCTATGTTTATTATTTTTTTAACTTCCTTTTCTTCTTGGAATCAAATTTATTTATCCTTTGGGATGCTTAATTCCTTAATATCAGTCAATTTTTTTTTCACTAAGTAAGCAGGGTTTTTTTCAATTAAAATCTTTAATCAGTTTTTGTTCTGAAATTGTTTATTTCTATCTGCATTACAAATGCAAGATTAGCCAACTTTCAACCCAGGATAATACAAGGAGTGATCTTCTCAGTTCCTCCTTTCCTCTCAGGAACAAAGATACTGTATTCTGTACTTCTGAAGAAACGAAATAATAGGATTAGACTAAGATTGAGCACAAGAAGGTGTCAGACCAAAGAAAGGCATGTGATCCTTTTAAAGCTTTTCCATCTAGTACGGAGAATTGTAATCCATTCGTGCTAAATACTTTGACTATGTTCATTATGCAAAAAAACATTACAGCCTAGTATATTTTGTTACCATAGTTCTGCCTACTGGGAACTATAATTAAAGCACATTTGAGCAAATGCAATTTTATTTGTTATTAAGCAAGTAAAAGCTTAGTCAACCTTGCAAATATGGCATTATCTTAGGATTACAATATGAGCCAGCCAGCTATCCAATAAACTTTATTAGGTGCTATCTTTATTAGCCATGCCTCGTATTTCTATTGTAAGAGAACTGTATGCTATATAACAGTGACTCTCAAACTTTAGGGTGTATCAGAATCACCTGGAGGGTTTGTTCAAACCCATTACTGGGTCCTGCCCCCAGAGTTTCTGATTCTGTAGGTCAGAAACTCTGTAGGTCTCCAATTTGCATTTCTAACATGTCACCAGGGGATGCTGATGCTACTGGTCTGCAGGCCACACTCTAAGAACCACTATTATATAATTTAGCAGATAGAGCACTGGGTCAAACCCACCTGAGTTCAAATACACTAATAACATGTCCTTGGGCAGGGTACATCACCTCTCTAAGCCTCAGTTTCTTCATCTACATAGTGGGGATAATAATATCTATCCAATATATTTGCTGTGAGAATTAAATGAAACTAAATATATAAAGTGCTTATTAGCCCAGTGTCTGGCACAGGGCAAAAAACAAAACAAAACAAAACAAAAAAAAAACAATTAACGGTAGTGATCCTTTTATCATTATTGTAAACTGGAGAAATTATGCCAATGGCTAGTTCAAAGTTTTTATAACCATCAGTGTGCATTAAACTCATCTGGAGAGCTGTTGTAAAAGTCATACAATGAGCCACCTTTCTCCTTAGAGATTCTGGTGTAGTCCATATTTCATTGAATCTAAGATGCCACTAATTTTAAGATGCACCATTATTTTATGTACCACTAAGAAAGAAAATGCTGCCAATCAAACTATGAATAAACTAATGGAAAGCACATCCAGATTTCAGAAATGAGAAAATGTGAAAAAAAGGTGCATCCTGGAATTGGTGAAATATAGGAGGTCTGTGGTGGGGATGCAAATTTGGGTCTGCTTCCCAGATTACCGTGATGCGCAGCTCCAGTTAAAATTCACTAATCTAGTCAATGTGATAGGTGCAAGGGAACTCAAAGTTCAGATGTTTCTAAGCTGAGAGAGAGCACGGCTGAAGTCCCATTTTTAGGACTACAGCAGCCCAAGGTCATAAGCCACCATATAATTCTGCAGTCTGGGAATGAAATAAAACATTTTCTCTTAGTATGACAGCATCCACCCTCTAAACTTGGAAGAGGCTTTCTCCCAATGAATATCATCAGTTACCCTCATGTCAAGAACAAATCAGTTCTATGCCAACACAAGCTCAGAAGAGAGCGTGCTGCAATCAACAGGAAGGTGCCAAGCCAAGAAAGGTTTTTTTTCATAAACACGAATGCCAAGCTTGAGCTTTGAGGAGCACTGGGGGAGAACTTTAAAGGAAGCAAAACACGACTCCTCTAGAGGGAAAGCGGAGGATGGTAGAAGCCACACACGATCCTTGGCCATGTGAGGTTTTATTTCCCATCTTGATCTTTAAATTGCGGTTTGTAAGGTACGGCAAAACAAAGACAGTCAATTTTGTATAATTTGATCGTTCTATCAAGCTTGTGGCAGCTGCAATTTCACTTCACTTTGGCAACTTTGGATAAAGGCAGTAGTGGCAAGTTCCTCCCACCAACTTTATGCTACTGCTCTCACACACAGGAAATGTATTTGTTCTGTAACGCAACATAGAAGAGGGCAATATCTTCTGACACTTTTATTTGAAAGCTCAGAATTTCTAATAACCTCAATAAATGGTCTCTGGTAGTCTCTATACACATGAGTTAATTATAACAAGAAAATAAAATAATATTCATTTTAGCTTCTGAAAAGTCTAAGAATGTAAATCTCTAATGAAGTGTTGAAATATCATAACTGTATTTGCAAATTTCTAAGTATGAAAATTTCATCTAACTCTTTCCTATCTGATGATTACCGAGTCTGTCTTTTAAAGGGTGAGATCATTAACAATGATTGGTCTTCTAATTATGACTCAACTCAAATGGACAAACAAACATGAGATGTTTAAGTTAGGGAGTGGCCAAGGACATTTCTGTAAGGGTCAAATAGTGGCAATCATAGCAAAGATAATTATAGTTCAAAAATACATGAGTATGGATGATTTTCTCATTTTCTCACTGAATTGATACCCACACACACATACACACAACTATAAATATAGTCTATACTTTCAAAAGTATATTTTTGTACACTGGAAACTCTTTTGGTCCTGGCTCATATTAAATTCATTTCTATAAATATATAATAAAGATTTATCATCATAATGTTTTTAAACAATGATGTTCTTCAATTTCCATGTTTAATTTTTAAAGACCATGAAATACAAGATATTTAAATTATAAGACTTTAAAAATTACATTTCATAGTTAAAAAAAGAAAACGTAACATTGATTTTGTTAAAATGTCTGTGTAATTTAAATGACTGCACCTGTAGAATATAAATTAATATAAATCTCAGTCACCTGAGATTGACATCTTAGCGATGGTATCTTAGAAACAGTCACACTGGTCACTGAGAATATCTGTCAACATGAGTGAGGAGGCAGCAGCAACATTCCTATAGGAAACTAGTCCATATTTTACTACAAATATAAAGGGCAGTGTTTTTTTTAACAGATTATGTCTTAATCAGGTTTAATTATACCATGAATGCAACCCCCACTTTCCACCTAAGATGACAAAGACGGGCCGTGCAATCCTTCAGTTTTGTCAGCCACTGTTGTCTACAACTGACTCATTTGCATTCACCTTTCCACAAGGGTTTTAACTTTACTGAGAGATTCTTTGGGTGTCTTTTCTATTTTTGACTACAGAGCATATAGAACTCCTGAAATATCATGACATCAGTGTATCTAATGATTTTAAATATCTTCTGCTCTTTGAAAAGTATGAGGAAAACTTTAAGAAATAAGCATCAGCAGTGGTTCAGAGGTTCTGATTTGTTTTACCAAAAACACAATCATTTCAAGTCCTCTGTTGATTAGAAAGTAATGGATCTCTCTGGATATTTCAAAGCATTTTGATACTATATGTTGCACTCCCAATATCCTTCTCTGGCTCTCATATGTCTGTTAGAGAACCAAAATGTTTGCTTGCCAAAGAAGAAATATGCTAAAGAGAGGATTGTGCAACAAATCCAGGAGGAGAGGAAAATAGCCAAATCTCATTTTCTTCTTTGATATAAATCCTAAGATTATAGGAAATGTGGATGATGTAGCATGCATAGCCTTCAGAGAGACCTTTAAAAGGTCCCTCAATTTATCCTTGTAGACAAAATGGAGAATAAAGCTGAGTGAGCAGACAGTGAGGCAGATTAGTAATAATTTCAACAGCTATAGCCAGAGGGTGCTCATTAATGGATCAGCATCAAACCACTTCGAGATTTCTAGCATCATGGAAAGATTCTTTACTGAGTTCCAGTTGTCTCAACATTTTACTCAATGTCCTGGATGAGACTATAATGAGAATATCATAAAAATTGTAGGAGGGACAGTGACCATATTGGATGAGTGAATCAGGATCAAAATAGAAGCTGACAGGTTAGAAACAAGGGCTAAATCTACTAAGAAGAAAAATAATAGAAATAAATGCAAAATTTGGCAATTAACAAGGACAGCTGGTTTGTAGGGAATGAAAAAGATATGGCTTAGTAGCAATACATGCACTTGGACTTAGATGTTAGATTCTATAGAAATGTTTTAGTTTATAGGAAACTTCATATGAATCAACAGTCAGTGGAATATTTGTTGAATGAATGAATAAGCATAGTGTAGTATCAGTGGAAGAGAAGAGAATCTATATTTCAGGAAGCAAATGCCCCACTTGCCTCGGGGTGGCTCAGACCACCCTTGAAGTTCTGTATTCAGTACCAGGAGGTACACTAAAGAGAAGTATGAACAAACCAGACACATTCAAGAGTAATCTGAGATAGTACAAACATCAAATCCATGACATCTGAGAAATTCTCAAAGGGATTAGGCATATTTAGCCTGGATTTGGGATAATCATCTTCAAATATCCTAAGAATTTTATTAGGAAAAAGCATTAGAGATGTTGTTGCCTGATTCCAGTGGTTACAGTAGGCCTTCAAGTTCAAAGTTGTCCAAGGATGGAATGGCCCACTCTCTCCCAAGACACACTGAAGCCCCTGACTAGCAGATCATTAGCAAGGCTTTTGTAAAATTAATTCAAGCATAAGATACATGGTAGGACTTGATGATATTTGAAAGTTTCTCTCAACCTCAAGACTCTAATATTCAAACATTTCCTGTAATGCAAACTAAATTCTCTGCAAAAGTTTTTTTCTCTTATAAAAACAATGAAAATAAATGGTTAGCCTCAGGAGGCGAACCAAGTCTTCAGGAAACCCTAAGAGAATTCTCTATTTTCTTTCTTGTTTGCTCTTTAGAGAACTAATCTCCTTCTCCAGGAATATATTAATATCCTTTTGTCCTCTGCTATGTGGCTGACTTTGGGAATTTGCACACAGCTCGCTTTATCTTGCAAAATATAATAGTGTGTCCAGCATTCTTCCTTTGTGAGAGATCCCTATTCACTTTCATAAATTATGTGAATGGATTTTGAAGCATACTTTTCATTCTTCAATAGAAACTATTCCCAAAAGTAGCCTGAAACATGCCAAACATCTGCTTCTACACACATTTCAATACATGATATTGTTATGTATTATCATTGGGTGAATTCGGAATCTGAAGCCAATTTAGCACACTCCTGAACAACTCCCTCTTTACCCCGCAGCTCCGGTGTAGGGAGCTCAAGGATCAGATTAACTCAAATATTTGCCTAAGCAAGCCATAACTAACCAGATAATCTGAAAAACAAAAGTCACAGTATGCAGTATGTCCCTTCCAAATCTAATATAAATTAGGAAAATAAGGCAAATATTTATCTAATTTAATAATTATTTTTAAGAATACATAAATATTTTTTGAAGTATATGCTACATTTAAAATATACAAAGATGTTGCTTTTCCAAATCGTGAGTCCCTGGATGTCTGTGTTTAAGAATTTTTTGTGTATGTAGTCTATCTTTTACCAACTGAATTATTTGATCACTTAATCATTTAATCACTTAATTAATTAATTGTCTTTGGTCACAGTACAAAGAAAGGTAACAGAATCCCTAAATCCTAAATTATCTCTAGTCATCTGTGAAGGCCGTTACCACACATTGCTAGTTCCCTAATAGATACGTTCACAAAGACCTGCAGTGTAAACTCAACCTTTTTTTTTTTTTTTATTGTGGGTAAAAATCAAATTTTTCACAATACAAACCAATATTTGTAAAACAATATATAAATATATATGCATATATGTGCATTTGCTTACATAAATGTTATTATATATATATATATATATTTTTTTTTTTTTTTTTAAAGATGCTTAGATTACATAAATGTTTTTACTAAGACGTTGGCCCCAAATACTTCACAGGTCTTCTTTACTGGGTTAACTGGCCTGGACCTCATATGAGCTTGGCAGAGCCCCAGTAGCAAATCCTTAACTCCTTTCCCAAGCTCCACTCTGATTCTAGCTCCTGGATGCATCTGCCCAGAGGAGGCAGGTTTTCTAACTGATGAAATCATTCCTTGTGATGTTCAATGCAGTAGACACTAGCCAATTAAGTTAACTAATTAAATAAAATTTAAAGTCCATCAGTTGCACCAGCCACATTCCAAGTGCTCTGTAGCCACATGTGGCTCGTGACTAGATCATAGAATATTTTCATGATGTCCTCTTGGATGTGCTGCTCTAAGTTCAATTTTGTTCCTGACTCTATCAGAACCCTATAGGCCTAGGACTGAAATTGGGCAGACTTTATCTCCCACTGTGGAGCAGAGTATGTGCAACTGCTTATTCCTTTATTCATTCAACAAACATTTATCAATTCCCTTTCTAGCTACTGGATTCATAACCACATACAAGACAAACATGGTCCCTGCTCTCATGGAGCTGATGCTCATGGGAAAATCAACAATAAACAGATAAACAGCTAATGGAAAAGATTACCTCAGCCATGAATTTCAGTGCCTCTCCTTTTAGCCTCGTGGTACAAGATGTTTTTGTTACATGCAAGCAAATCCATCCCCACAGCAGTTGGCCTGCTTTCTCTTGACATTCTTCAGAGGGCAGCCACTGATGTTTTTAGGGTTTACTTGAATCTATGATTTCTTCAGACTTATTTTCTTTGGAATTTTTACCCACAGTTTAATTCTTGCTCCCTTCCTTGATTTCATCTTAAAGATTTCTTAAAGCTTTATAATTGCAATTACCAGATTGTGACTCTTGACTATTTATATCCTCAAGTAGTACAACAAACTACCAGACATTTCTTCTTGACCATACAGTCCAGGCTGTCACTTCTCATACTCGAATTACTAAAACAGCCTCCCCCCAAATTTCATGCCTCCATTTCTCTTCTTTGCCATTGATCATGCACACTAACTCACGATTAATCATAAAGCAGCATGCCATTGCCCTATCCAAGAATCCACCATGACTCCCTATATCTAGGAAACCAGCTTTCTTTTTCATGAACTTATTGCTTAGGAAAAGGCTGGAATTGATTAATTCTGTTATAAAATGACCATTTCATTTAGGATTGAGAATTATAGCCTATTTAGTCTCTGAAAAAAATTTTAGACTGATGCACCCCTTGTCTCATGTGACATGTTATATACCTGCATGTCTCCTTATTAGATAAAATGAGGATAAAGTTAAGACTTTCCTATTCATTTTCCTCCCACAGTTTCTAGCAAACTCTTTTCCCACAACACGCCAAAACAAAGAAGAAAGAAAAGAAGCTTTTAGATATAATTTACTGAGTTCAGGGATACAAATAGGAGTTTTAAGAAGCACAAGCATATTTCAGTATATTTTGGTCAATTTCATGTATCTTTCCCATTTTCCTACCACTTACCCAAAGCCCACACTGTCTTTTACCATAGGATAATGAGCTCAATAGCTTGAGTTAGTCACAAAATTACTTTCTCCTAACAATATTTGTAAATCAGCCAGCAGCCAAAGAGTTAAAGTGATTTCTTACCAAGTTAAGACAGCTATAATAAATAGACTTCTTCTCTTTACCCACGGGAGTAGACATCCATTCCAATATTAAAATTAGCAAGTGCGTGGAAATAGCCTTGCAATTTGAAGAAAATGATACTGCAGAAAAAGTAGTTAATGAATGATTCACCCCCATTTTAATATAGAGCTTTCAATTTTGGGGGTTTTTGAGCTTAAAGACACTAAATTTCCCTTGTTTGAAGAAACACCAGCACAGCTGCATTAAGCACTTAAAATTAAATTCAAGGAGTAGGGATGAAGGCAAGATGGGGGCTGAGTAAGGCGTTCCAAGAGTCAGCTAGTCCTACATGGAAATTAGTAATCTAAATAGAGCTATCTAAATCACCTGTTTGGGGGCTCCAGGAGCCCAGAAGAACACCCTGCAACATTCTTGAAAGAATGGAAGGAGTAGACAACCCATCTGCAGTGAAGATTCGTGAGTAGAGCACTCCACGCCGCAGAGGACAGTGCCCATCCTCCACTGGCGTTGCAAGGTGCCTCAAGAGCTATTCTGTGGTTGCAGTTGGAAGCACCCTTTCCCAAAAATAGCAGAGGAAAAGAGACGGTTGGCCACCGTCGTCAGCTACTGATTAGTAAATTCAGCTGACTAAAGTATAATCCTAAGAACAGTTAAAGTGTGAACCTGTCCAAGTCGGAAAGAGGCCGGTAACCACCATTTTAACTCTGTCCCAGGAATGAGAGGAAGTGGGGCTGATTGAAAATCACAGTGATGGTATGGACCCTCTTCTTTCCACCCAGCTCAGAATGCAGCCCTAGCCTAGGCTCCAGTCCCACCTCCAGCAGGGAAGAAGCTGGGAGGACATGCACCAGACTCTCCAAGCAACTGCAGGTGCTTTCAGCAGGCACAGACTTAATAGTCGGACACCTGGGGATCCATCCCTGCACCCCAATAGGGTAAGAGAAAAGCTGTGTTTCCTCAGCCTCTCTGGGCATCTGCTGGCACTTTCGGCCCTCCTGAACTGGTTTGTTGCGTGCCTTTGATTCCATCTCCACCCCATAAGGATAGGGGGCAGCTGGTGTTTCCTCAGCCTATCTGGGCAACTGCAGGTGCTTTTGGCCTGCACAAACTCTACAGTTGGGTGCCTGTGGCTCCACCCCCACCCCTGAAAGGACAAGAGGAGTATGGTGTTTCCTCAGCCTCTCTGAGTAATTGCAGGGGCTTTTAGCCCACACAGACTGAATAGTCAGACACCTGTAGCTGCAGATCCACCCCCAAGTAAGATAGGAGGGGAGCTGTGTTTCCTCAGCCTTTCTGGGCAACAGCAGGCACTTTCAGCCTACACAGACTGGACTGTTGGGTGCCTGTGGGTCCACCCCTACCCCCTAATAGGATAGGAGGGTACTGGTGTTCCCTCAGCCTCTCCGGGCAACGGCAGGTACTTTCAGCCTACAGGGACTGAGCTGTTGGGCACCTGTGGATCCACCCCCACCCCCTAAAAGGCAGATGGGATAGTACTCCCTTACCCTCTCACGGCAACTGCAGGTGCATTCAGCCCACACAGATTAGATTGTTGGGCACTCCAGATAGTACATCCCCGCCCCTGACAGCAGAGGAGGGGTGCCAGTGCTAAGTCAGTTTACCTGCACAACTCTGGTTATTTTGGACCCGCATGGCATAAGTTGCTGCCTACACCTGCAGCTCGATACCTATCCCAGGAAGGGGAGGAAGAGATGTGAAGCTGCATAATTCTCTCCGGGCAACTATAGATGGTTTGCCTGTACGACTTGAATTATTACACATGGCTAAGGCTCTGTCCCTACCCCTGGCAGAGGAAAAAGGTGGGTGAAGCTTCATCGTTTCCTGGGGCAATGAGGGCAGCTCTAAAATGGGCATAAGAGCCATTGCTACTATGGGATTGTTGTGATAATATTAGATAATGCATATAAAGTACTTGACATTGAACTTGTCACATAGTAATATTACTCTCAAACTTTAAAGACACCCTTCATTCAGTACAAAAATATGAGGACTTAAAAATGTTTTCAAGTAAATATTGCTTCTTTTTCTCCAAATGATAGCACATAAAAAACTAAATATTTAGGGTGGTAGAGAATACAATTCTTTACACTGTAATTCTCATTCTATGTATCTTTAACATACAGATATCAAAGAAATGCATTTAATATTAAAATGCATTAATATATTCATATGTGATTAAATCAGATGGTATAAATTAGAAGATACAAGATTCATTAATAATTACCTTAATGGTTTGTTTAAAAATTTATATTATTCTAATTTTTGTCAAAGAAAAATATACTATTTTCTCTAGCACAAGGATAGATTGAAATGCTTGGCAGTCACTTCACAACTTTCTCTCGCTCCCTCACCCAGAAACCTGAGGCATTATGAATCTTTAGTGTTTCATTACTTAGATTATTTTCAGGACACTTTCTCATTTATCTTGGATCACTGAAGAAAACAGCATATCTCTGTTTTTGCTTTGTTTTGTTTTTCAGTCATAAGCATTTTCAGCTTCACTTCAACAAAATCATCATCCCAACTGATTCTCTTTGGAAGCTTATTTTACAAGTCCAATAAAAGACTGTGTTACCAAGGATAGAGACTTCCATTTATAGGTTTCCATGAGGCCTCATAAAAGGTAGGTATTTATGTCAATTAAACATTTAAAAGGTGGGCCCTTTTCATGAAATAGCTTTTTTATTAATTCAAAAATAGATTATTATTTATACTTCTAAATCCTTTCTAAAAGGATTTGAGTTGACTTACAAGACATAAATAGATTAAGATTGTTAAAATTAACCAAAGCATACCAAAGCACTGGAAAGGAGGATGCAAATATAAAAATCATGATGGTTTTGATTATGTACAAAATTTAGCACTGAGCTTCCTTGAGACTAAGGCAAAAATGGAAATGCAGTTGATTAAACAATTCTCATTATATTTTAGAGAATGTCTATAACACTTTTATATACTAATTCTTAATAATTTGTTCTTGGTACTACATTTTCAATAGGAAATTATCTCATGGGCCTTTGAACAATGAAAATTGAGTTTCATAATATACAGTACTTTTATCAATGGAGTTAATTGACTGCTTTGAACTTCAATAAAAGTCAATAGCATGACATTATACCAGGAATTTTTTAATTATTTCAGACATGGCACCTGGAAAATAAATTTTATGCAAAAGCTCAATATATAAAATAGGTTTTTAAAAATGCTTTAATTGAAACAGTGTTGAAGGATCTGAGGCCAAAATAAGAGCTGATTACAGAATCCGGGTAAGAAAAATGCATGTAGAGCCAGTAAACAGATTATCTTGTTTAGTTACAAATATAAACATTCAAATAAAATGTCCCACAGCTAATATCATATTCAATGGTAAAAGCCTGAATAAGATTGTTGAAAAGACAAGAACATCTACTTTCACCACTCAGCATCGTACTAGAGGTCCCAGTCAGTGCCATAAAGCAAGGAGGAAAAACAGAAATAAAAGGCATATGTATTGCAAAGAAAGAAGTAAAACTATCATTCACAGATGACATTATTGGGTATGAAGAAAACCTTAAGAATCTATACACACACACACACACACACAAACACAAAAGCCATTAGAGCTAACTTATTAATTGAGCAATGACGCATGGTACAAGATCAATAAACAAAAAATAAATTGGATTTCTATACCTTAACAACAGGTAATTGTAAAATGAAACAAAAACACAATTTACAATACCATTAAAAATACGTGAAATACTAAGAAATAAATTTAACAAAATATGTCTAAGAACAGTATACTCAAAACTTCAAAGTATTACTAATAGAAATTTAATAAGACTTAAATAGGGACATATACTATGTTCATGGATCAGAAGACTCAATATTGTTAAAATACCAATTCTCTCCAAATCTTCCTACAAATTCAGTACATCCAAACTATAATCCCAGCAAGGTGTTTGTAGAAATCTCTAAGTTTATTCTAAAATATACATGAAAATATAAAGGATCTAGGATAGTCAATATCATTTTTTTTTTCCAGGGGAGAGCACGAACACAGTTCCCCACTACCACAAATTATGCAGTCGAGTTTCCCACATTTGGGGAAATCACAGGGGTCAGCACATCCGGAGTGCAATGGATAAGCCTCGCCCCGGGAAAACCACCTTCGTGATCATGGTATCTCCCCTGCCAGGTAAGTATAGTCAATATCATTTTAAAAAGAAGATCTAAGTGGCAAGATTTACATTACCTGATTTAAAGACAATATAAAGCTATAATAGTCAAAACAGTTTAATATTGGTGTAAGGATAGATATATAGATAAATGGCAGAGAATGGAGAGCCCAGGTATATGCAATCAATTAACTTTTGACAAAGTGCCAAATTAATTCTATTTGGAGAGGATAGTCTTTGCAATGAATGGTATGGGACACCTGGATATGCATGTGAGTAATGAAGTTTGACCCTTCCTCAGATTATACCCAAAAATTAACTCATAATAGATCATAGACCCAAATGTAAAACTTAATCTATAAAATCCCTAACAGTAAACATAGGAAAAAATTTTGCAAAAAAAATAAAAACCAAAATTTTAATAATGGGACTTCAACAAAATTGAAATATGCTCTTCAAAACATTCATTAAGAAGAATAAAAAACACAAGTTAAAAATTGGGAGAACATGTAAGATAAACACCTGAAAAAGGATGTGTTTCCAGAACTTAATAACTTACAACTTAATAACAAGAAGACAAAAACCACTGTAAAAAAAAATAGTCAAAAGATTTTAACTGACATCAGAAATGAAGATAAATAAGTAACTCAAAAAATGCACATCATTAGTGCAGGAAAATGCAAATTAAAACTACATTCAGATACCACTTCACACCTATTAGAATGGCTAAAAATAAAAAGACTAGAACAAGTAGAAATTTTATACAGCTTCTTGCTTCTGTGTCTTTCCCTCTCTGTGTACTCATTTCGTTTATAAAGGACTCTAGAAAAGGATTAAGACTCATCCTGAATAAGGTGGGTCATACCTTAACTGAAATAGCCTCCTCAAAAGGTCATACTTACAATGGGTCCATGCCCACAGGAATGGGTTAAATTTAAGAACATGTCTTTCTGAGGTACCTACAGCTTCAAGCTATCACAAAGGCCTTAAAAGGAGAAATAATTTTTTCTTCAATCAGAATTGAGAATTTCCATCTCACTTCAGCCAGCCAGCTTCTCCAGGGGAATTCATAAAATTCTTCATCAGAGTTCCCAGCTTGAGATCTGCCCTATGGAATTTGGATTTGTCCATTCCTACAGCCATGTGAACCAATTCCTATAAAAACCCCATAATATTTACACAGTATAAATAAATACATATCCTGTTGGTTCTGTTTCCCTCAAGAACCCTGACTAATATAAAACCCAACTATCTATCAACAAGTTAATGCATAACAAATTGTGATATGTCTATTCAAAGGAATACTACTCAGCAATAAAAAGGCACAGATTATTGTTACAAGCAATGACATGAATGAGTTTCAAAAACATTTTGCTGAGCAAAAGAAGCCATATACACTGTATTGTTACACACTGAATACACTGCATGTTTCCATTTATATGAAATTCTAAAACAAGCAAAACTAACCTATAGTGACAGAAAACAGATCAGTGGTTGCACCGGGCTATGGTTGGTGGGGAGGGAGAGTTGACTTCAAAGTGGGATGGGGGAAATTCTTTGGATAATGAAACGGTTCAATATCTTGATTATGATGGTGGTTTAATGTATGTACACATTTGTCAAAATGCATCAAACTCTATACTTATAATGGGTGTGTCTTAGCTTTCCAGGCTGCCATGGCAAGTACAAAACAATGCATTGGCTTAAACAAGGGGAATCTATTGTCTCAGTTTCGGAGGCTGGAAAGCTTGCTTTCTCCTGGGGTCAGTGGTTTTCTGGTGGGCTGGTAATCTTTGGTGTTCCTTGGCTTTCCCTTCACACAGTGAGTTCCTCTCCTTTCTTTTCCAGGTTCCAGCTGACTTTCAGCTTCCAACTCCTTCCCATGGCTTTCACATTATTAATTCCCCAATAATAGGATTAAGACTATCCTGATCCGGTTGGTCTCACCCTAACTAAAAATAACATCTTCAAAAGATGCAGGAATCCGTCCTGCAATGTCTTGCAGAGCTCTGTCCAGCAGAGCCAGCGACGGCGCAATGAAATTACTCTGAACACAGTGGTTGAGAGAGGTGAGGGGAGAACAGCTGAAGGAGCTATTCTCTCGAACTGATCCCCAGCACGAATTTTACTCAGAATTTTTTTCACAGTAAAGGTCAGGGTGTCCATGAAAAGGGGCAGGTAGGCAGTGTGTATTGAGGGGTTGTTAAAACATCACAAGCAATCCAAGCAGAAAGATAATGAAGACATACAGTGGCTTACGTCAAAGATAAGGTGGAGGCAAAGGTTTTGGTTAACTAATTAACTGAACAGACCAAGAATGTTCCTGTTTAAGGTAGGAACTGATAGTACTGACTTCCCTGCATGGGCAGAGGAGCAGGCCTCTAAACTATTTCTTAGAAGTAAAGATCAGAAGAATCCCACAAAAACATCCTATGTACAATGGGTTCACATCCACAGGAATGGGATTAAGAGATTAAGATTAAGAATGTGTTGTTTTCTGGGATACATAACTCAATCTGTCACATGACACATTTTATTATATGTAAATCATGCTTCAATAAAGAAAGGTTTTAAAAGTACAAATAAATACCTACTTCTGTTACCAAATGTACATGATGTACTTGTTGAGGCTGTGACAAAATGAATCATCAAAGCAATATACCCAAGCTTAACTGAAGTGTGGGGGTAAAATAAGTTTGAGGATGAAGAGAATTTGGTGTCATTGGCAAGGGAAATCTCTCCCTCATTCCCAGATGAGATATGTCCACATTCTTTTCTACCAGGCAGCATGCATATCCCAGGTACAGGAGAATGGCTATGCAGCATTTTCTTCCTAGAAGATAGCTGCTCTTGGCAGTGGTACCTAAGACAGTACTTGGGAAACCTCTCCCATGGCCAGATCTCCATGTGACATGTTCTATATAAACTTCTTTATCTGTGGATGATAATTCAATGTTGTTTTAGTTTCTTGGCTGCTAAAACAAATACCATGCAATGGGTTGGCTTAAACAACAGGAATTTATTGGCCCACAGTTTTGAAACTAGGAGAAGTCTAAAATCAAAGCATCAACAAGGCAATGCTTTCTCCAGAAAGACTGTGGCATTCTGGGGCTGGCTGCTGGTGATCCTTGGTCCTTGGCTTTTCTATCACATGGCAATGAACATGGAAACCTCTCATGCCTTCTCCTTTCTCTTCCAGATTCCATTGACTTCCAGCTTCTAGCAGCTCCCTGTGGCTTTCTCTCTGTGTAACTGAATTTCATTCTGCTTTAAAGAACTCCAGTAATAGGATTAAGACCCATCCTGATTTGGTTGGGCCACATCTTAACTGAACTTCATCAAAAAGTCTTAATTACAATGGGTTTACAGCCAATGAATGGATTATATTTAATAACATGTCTTTCTGAAGTACATAGCTTCAAGCCACCAAAGATGCCTTTTTATCACTTCCCTTACCAGAAAAGCCCACTAATATTTTACCCCCCACCTCCAAGGTAGAACCTTAGGAATTTGTTTAGAAACTCCATTGTACCACCAAGGATGACTTTAAAACTTTAAAAGCATAACTAAATAATGGTGGCTTATGTATTCTTCTTCATGCTGATAAAAATTCATCCTGAATCTTTTCTAAACTTCTTAATAAAATTCATTTCCTCTGATGGTCCTACAGGCAACTTCTAATATCGTGGTTCCCAAACACTTCACATTCTTAAGCCAAGATGCTAGAAGTCTTTGATGGGCCTGAAATTAGAATCAAGGATCTGAATTTTTATATCTCCCTAGTGATTCTAGTATAGACAGCCTTCAAACAGTTTGAGAAACACTGCTCTAATGGATTCACTGTTTCATTGCTCTGGCAAAGACGACTCTTTACTCCTCCAATTATGTTAGAGCAGGTTGACAGGCAGGATAGGTAATAACAAAATACATAATCAAAATAAAATGAGTCACTATATATTTTCTACAAACTATCCTTCATGGAAACAGCATGATTACTTTTGGATGGGGCAATATATAACTGATGGCTGACCTTCTTCTGTTAAAAAGAATTTTAATGCAAATGAGATTGATTATAAACAGCAATATCCCAGGAAGACAACCTGTAAAGAATCTTTACACTCAACTTCTACAGAACGGTGATAAAGGTTGTTTAAAAGAACATGAAATCGTTCGCTGCTATAGATTAAAATTCTTCTGGGAAAAGGTGTGAACTCTTACAGGTGGCATCCAGATGGGGGATCAGTCCCTTTCCTCCCACGTTAGGAAAGTCTATAAAAACTTCCACAACAGGAGAAGAGAAGGCATTTTGTGCCAAGAAAGTTTGCTGCTTGTGCTTTTAAGAAAGCAACTCTTAGTCTTCAGAGCACCCGTATGATGGATAACTGTGTAGTGGCACCTAGAACAGGTAACTATAATTACAAAAGTAAAGTTGAAAGAGAAGTAATATGTCAAAGTCTAAATTCTGAACAAAGGTGGACAGCCTATTGTCCTCAATTATATATGCTTTCAGCCATGAAAATACAAACCTAACATAAACCAGCATGGGTCAGCGTGAGATGCAGAAAAGTATGAGTAAATGGGAGGGCATTGGTACTATAATAAAAAGTGGATCCACCCACAGCCAGCAAGATACCCTCTTAGCCTCTTGTGGTTAAGGGTTTCACCAAGATCTGAGTGACTGAGGTTACAGATAATCAAAACAACATGTAGTTATATTTGTATGTAATTTATTTGTAGATTTTTAAGTATATGCTTAAGTTGGTTAACTATTTAGTATAGTTGAAATAGTCCATTTTGTATGGAGTCCCTTCATTCCCAGTAAATCTTTTTAAGGATTTTATTACCATATGCATTTGTAAAAAAAGGTGTTAAAACAAGGTGAACCCAATCAACAATTGCAATTATGATCAGATATGAGCACCTTTTTCTCCTGGCAGCTCCAAATTTTTAAGAATTTTGTGAAAATGAACACATACTCAAAATTTTGCAATTAACTTTCTATTCCAAAGACTCTCTCAAGCATAAGTCCCAAATTAAAACGTCTGTATTAGAAAATGGTGCCTGAATAAGAGCTTCCTTTCTGAATACACCATGGTACATGTTTACTTATGAGTGTGTGTTTGTGTGTGTATGTGTACATATAAAATACAATTATTTATATCAAGGGGTATCTTGTCTGATTGAGAAAGAAATTCTAAGAAATAATAACATGTAGAGATTTTGATACCATTTTTTTCTTTTCCTTTATTACTTAATACTTACTAGAGGAGAGGTCAGAAGTTCATACTCTTCCAAGATCAGGGTCACACTGCCCTCCAACCAGGATATCCTTTTACCATTCCTTTTCCCCATCTCCAGCCTTCCACCTCAACTACGTGGCAAACTGCTGTTCATGCAATAAGCCTCAAATGAAATGTCATCACATGTGGCTTTATATGATCTCCTACTCCTTTCTCGAGCAGAATGAATTGTTCCCTCTTCTTTAATCCACAGCACTTTAAACATCCCTCTATTGGAATATACATTAGACTGTGAGCTCCACCAGGGAAGTGAAACTGTTTTACTCATATACACATTCCCACTACAGCTTCTGTTGGTATTAAACATTCAATAAAGATTAATGAATTCTTTCCACTTCCTAGATACCAGAATGATAGAGAAGAAATTTGCACTCTAGAGTCATGTTTTAACAAAGTGGCATAAAAACTTGTGCTTTGTGCATTAATTAAAATAAAACAAACAAACGAACTATTGGAAAAAGATGGAAAAGTAAGGGCAAATCATAGAATTTCCCACCCTACAAAACTAATGAAAGAGGCACAGACTCACGCTATACACTCCAAACAGCAGTGAGTTTTCCAAGGGGAAAACACAGAGGTTTTTAATAGTGGTGACCAAGGGGAAATCACTGTAACTTCTCTTTAAAAATGAAACAAGTGAGTCTACAAAAGCCTGGTATTCTTCATTAATCCTGCAAACATAAAGAGAAGACGAATGAGAAGGTGTATTCAACTTTTTCTTATTCCAACTTAAAGGGAAGTCAAGTAAACCCAGTAGTGGAACATTTAACAGAATGGAAAGAGAACAAAGCCACGTTTTCCCAACAAAGGCTGCACACACTGTCAATTGAATTCTCTTCTTACTTATTATCATGCCCCAACCTTCAAACTGTAGCTTCAAGGAAAGAGACTAATAAATCTCCAATAAGATCAGAAGAAACTCAAGAAAAATTAACTCACACTATAGGTTTAGAAACAGATGTCTGTACAGCACGAGCAAGATTAAAATAATTGACAAATGGCATGGCCACTATCCAAACATAATATAGAAAAGAAACAAAAAAGAAAGGGAGGGAAGAGTTAGAAAGAAAGGTAGACAGAACATAGAATGCTAAAATCAGATAGCTCAAAAAGACTATATAACATAAGGAACGGAAGAAAATTAATTGAGCACTTTATTCCTTAAAATACATTACATAAATATGAATTCAATAAAACAATCTAAAGGTCCAAATGATGAACAACAAAATGAGACAAAAAAAGAAGTTGCAGAGATAAGAAGGGCCGAAGTTGCACCATCACAAAAATAATAAATTAATTAATAAAAACATAGAACTGAAGAGATATGATTGAAAATTGAATTATTCACTAGAGGAAATGTTTGGAAAAAACATAGTGAATGCAGAGAAAAAATATGGAAACTAAAACACTTATAAAAAGTTAATTTATATGCAAGGCCTACAAGGTAGATAACACAATAAATGCAACAGAAAAAGAACTCAAAGATAAAATACAAGAAAGTTTCTCTGATATTAAGAGAAAAAATAAATTTATACATTAAAAGGGCACATGAAATTCCAGGAAAAATTGATAAACAATGATCATCTGCAAGAAAGAGCTATGATGAAGTTTTTCTCCCCCCAACTTCAAGGATGAAGAAAAGTAACTTATCAGTTCCTGCTATCCACTCTTCTATCTGCACATATAAACATAAAGAGATGTCCAGAATGATAATCATTGAAATTATAATGATTATTTCTGGTAGGTGGAATTTGAGATCATTTATTACTTTTTTAAAAACTCTTCTCAAATGTTTGTATTTTTTAAATGAATATGTGTTACTTTTACAAAAGCAATATAGTCATTATCAATATAAAAATAGAAAAGAGAGAAATGAAGGAAAGGAGAAAGGAAGTAGACTATTGATTTGTTAAGATACTATTTTATCACCTTACTGGCTACTTAATCATTATTAAAGAAGGAGGAGGAGAAAGAGGGGAGAGAGGGAGAGGATAGGGAGGAGGATAAAGAAAGAAAAAGCATCATTCATTTTGTGTCCAACACAAATTATATGTGACTACTCAGAAATTTCTACTTATGCCTGATGTATTAGAATTTCACTGTGAGTGGTTTTGCCTGATATTTGTCTTTAATTTGAAGTATCTGAAAGAGAGCTCCATATTTGTAGAGGCCCAACTGTGCTAGTGATTAAAAGAGGTCTGAATTCCATAAATATTTACATTCTGCTCTACAAGACCAGAGAAACAACTTACTGTACATGTTGCTTTTCCACTTAGACTCTACTCAACAAAACAATTATGGATCATTTACTACATCTTTCTAATCATCTTTTCTACCAGGTCTCTTGTAGAATGTCAATTCCCCAAAGACCTAGGCTAGGCTTTCTCTTTGTTCCAGGCAATGCTTAGATCACAAAAAAATAAAAATTTAAGCTAATTGATTGTTATTATGACCTTTTTCACACCTCCTAAGGCCAAGCTGGGAATTCTCTTTACCAGATTTAGTATCCACTAAGATGTAAATCTGAGTGACTCTATAAAGCACAATTCTATTCGTAATGAGTCTCTTACAATTATCTACTATCTTCGCAATAACTCCCTTGCATTTCACGTATGGTTTTAAAAACTGACTCACTGTATTCCTCTCCACCACTACTTCAGGCACTACTTTAAATAACTCCAATAGCAAGGACTTTTTTTCCTCCATCATACTTACCTGCTCAAATAAAAAACTTGTTAAAACCCAACTTTCTATCTACTCCCCACAAGCCCATTCCAGCAGTGGCTGGAGAATAAGATTCACTTGAGTTAACTAATCTCAAATTAAATTTGTGACCACAAATCTCAAGAAAGACTTCATTCAGCATTGCCCAACATCCTTCTATACTTCCATAGTAAACTCATTTTCCCATTCTCCCTAAGACTTATTTTACATATTTTCCCTTCACCTCAAACTCTCATTATTCCCTCTTCTCTTTGTCCCTCAGTCTCCACTGCTAACCTCGACTCCTATTTCACTGAAAAAAATAAAAGCAATCTGAAGACAACGCCCTCATTTTCCCATCACCTGTGGGCTGCTCCAGCAAAGATCATTAACATCATCTTTTATACTAGTTGCATCTGACCCATCTACTCTGCCTTTCCTGCTTATAAAACAAATAAACTCTCCCTGGACCCATCGAAACCAACCCTCTACAGTACACAAGATTCCATCCCTTCTCATCTAATCAGAATTTTGCTACTGGAATTCTGCACCCGCCCATCCATTTCATCTCTCTCATCACTTTCCTCTCTCAATTGGTTCACTTTCATTAGCATATAAACATACCATAAAAAGTCTCCCATCTTAAAAATCACATAAACAAAGCAAACCACATTGATCCCATTTGCACCAATATCTTCTGCCCTATTTGCCTGCTTTGTCTTTGGGAAACAGTGCTTCTACTCTCTCTTTCCTCAATTCCTATCAGAGATTGGTCTCCACTACTCCCGTGGGGCTGCTCCAGCAAAGATAATTAGCAATCTCCATCTTTCCACAGCTGTCTCCAAAGTACTCAACCTCTCAAAAGTGTTAACTAAATGAATCATAACCTTGCTCTGGAAACACTTGTTAGTGAAGCCAAGTGTGGCTTCCAGTGAAGAGCACTTTCCTGATTTCCCTCATAATTCTTTGCCATTTACCATCAGTTTATATAGTATTTATTATTATTATTATTATTATTATAGAAGTTGTGAGCTTACAAAACAATCATGCATAATGTGCAGAATTCCCATACATCACCCCTCCACCAACATCTTACATTGTTGTGGAACATTTGTTACATATTATAAAAGAACATCATCAGACTATTACCACTAACTTTGGTTCATAGCTTACATTTGGTAATTTTTTCCATACATCTCCCTATTATTAACACCATGTATTAGTATTGTACATTTGTTATAGTTCATGAGAGAACACTCTCATATTTTTACTGTTTACCACAGTCCATTGTCCACCAAATGGTTCGCTGTGTTATACAGTCCCATGCCTTACACAATCTATCCAAAGCATACACTCACTGGCTCTCACTTTCATCACAGAAATGTACAGTCATTGCCTCCGTAAATTTTTTAATGTTTTCCTTAGTACAAAAGAAAAAGTCCCAAAACCCTTATTGTTGACCCTTAGCATTGACATAGTACCTTCTTTGACATTGATGCAAGAATATGACAATATTGCTGTTAACTATAGTCATGAATTATATTAATTGTATTTTCCCCATGCATCACCGTATTCTTACCATCTTGTAATTGTGACATATATTTGTTCTAGGTCAAAGAAGAGCATTCTTGAATTTGTACTATTAACCACAATCCTCATCCACCACCGGGTTCACTATATTATTCGGTCCCTAGATTATTCTCTAGCTTTCTTTCAACTGACATTTACATCCATAAATTACCCCTTTCAGCCACAATCCCATTTATAAACCAGCTGTGTTAGTTATACTCACTGTAATATGTTACCTTCAACTCTATCCATTTCCACACTTTTGCAGTGAAGCTAATTAAAAATTCTACATACATTAAGCATCAGAATCCCTTTTCGGCCCTCATCCATTTGATAGCTGGAAAATGTGCTTATTAAAATTTCTTTACTTAAGGAGCTCTGAAAACTCTAATACACTAATTGAGCTGATTTTCTATTAATCTAATTTTAGAAGTTTACTGTTTGCACTTAGTTCCCTGGAGGATATTAAACAGACCATCTCAGTTTTGCTTACAAGAATAAGATAACACCTCAAAGCAAAACCAGACAGAATGGTATAAATCTGTAACTTTTCTCAGAGATAAAAAGCTTGATATCCTTGAGCAGGTGGCTGAGAAAGGAGCCATGGAGACCTTGCACCTGCACAACAATATCTAAACCGTGGTTTATTAGCTGCTGAAACCAAGGACGTGTTGAACGTGCTTGAGACAACACAGGACTGAGAAACTGCATGTATCGTCCTCACAAGATCCCTATCATCCCTTGTTTTTCTTCTCCCCTACCCCTCTCCTTTCCCTGTAAAAACCCTAGCTCCCATTCTCACTTTGAACTGGTTTGGAGAAGATTCCCCCAGTTCCTTGCTTGTGTACTCACAATAAATCATGTTCTCACTGAGAGAAATGTTTCTCCTTTGTAGAGCTAGATTGGGCAGGCCCTTCTATTAGAAATAGTCATCCTTATAGTAACACTATCTCCTACTAACCTATAATCTAGGTTTTAAATCCATGTGTTTATTCTTCATATTTAGTTCATATTAGTGAAACCATACAATATTTGTCTTTTTGCATCTGACTTATTTCACTCAGCATAATGTACTCAAGGTTCATCTATATTGTTATATGTGTCCCAATTTCTTTCTTCTTACAGCAGCATAGTATTCCATCGCTATGTATATACTACGTTTTGTTTATCCATTCATCCATTGATGCACACTGGGGTTGTTTCCCTCTTTCTGCACTTGTGAATAATGCTGCTATGAACATTGGTGTGCAAATATCTGTTTGCGGCCCTGTTTTCAGTTTTTCTCAATATATTCCTAGTAGAGGGATTGCTGAGCCATATGGCAGTTCTATATTTAGCTTCCTGAGGAACCGCCAAACTTTCTTGCACAGAGGCTGCACCATTTTATATTCCCACCAACAGTAAAGGAAATGTTCCTATTTCTCCACATCCTCTCCAGCATTTGTAGTTTTCAGTTTTTTAAATAATGATTATTCTATGAGGTGTGAGATATCTCATTATACTTTTGATTTGCATTTCCGTAATAGATAGTGATATTGAACATTTTTAATATATTTTTTCATCATTTTTATTTCCTCTTTGGAAAAATGTCTATTTAAGTCTTTTGCCCATTTTTAAATTGGATTGCTTGCCCTTTTATTGTTGAGTTATATGATCTCTATTTATATAGCATGAAAATAAACCCTTGTCAGATACGTGGTTTCCAAATATTTTCTCCCATAGAGTAGGTTGCCTTTTCACCTTCTTGACAAATTCTTTTGAAGCACAAAAGTTTTTAAGTATGAGGAGGTCCCATTTATCAACTTTTTCTTTCGTTGCTCATGCTTTGCATGTAAGGTTTAAGACACTACCATCTACCACCAGGTCTTGAAGATGTTTCCCTACATTTTCATCTAAGAGTTTTATGGTTCTAGCTTTTATATTTAGGTCTTTGACCCATTTTGAGTTAATTTTTGTATAAAGTATGAGATAGGAGTGTCTTTCTTTCTTTTAGCTATGGATATCCAGTTCTCCCAGCACCATTTATTGAATAGACTATACTGACCCAGTTGGGTGAGCTAGACAATCTTGTCAAAAATCACCTGACCATAGATGTGAGGGTCTGTTTCTGAACAATCAATCCAACTCCACTGGTCTATATGTCTATCTTTATGCCAGCACCTTGATGTTTAAATTATTTTAGCTAGGTAATATGATTTAAAGTCTGGGAGAATCCTCCAACTTCATTCTTCCTTTTTAAGATGTTTCTGGATATTTGTGGCCCCTTACCCTTCCAAGTAAATTTGATAATTGGCTTTTCCATTTCTTTAAAGAAGGCTGTTGTTTGGGAAATGGATGTGGCTCAACCAGTTGGGCACCCACCTACCACATGGGAGGTCTCAGGTTCAGGTCCTGGTGCCTCCTAAAGAAGACGAGCTGATGCCAAACCCGCCACAACAAACTAGATGCTGCATCACTGCAACCATCAGATGCCTAAATGAGCAGATGCCACAAGCCAGCAGATGCTGCAGCCCGTGGGGAGTGTATGTGGCTCAGGCCATTGGGCACTCGCTTACCGTGTGGGAGGTCCCAGCTTTGGTTCCCGGTGCCTCCTGGAGGAGGCAAGCAAACAATGAGCAGACAGACGAAGAGAACCATCTGGGGGAGGGAGAGGATAAAAAAAATTTTTTTAATTTAAAAAGCAAATAAATAAATCTTTTAAATAAAGAAGAAGGCTGTTGGAATTTTTATCAGGATTGCATTGAATCTGTATATCAATTTGGGTAGAATTGACATCTTAACAATATTTAGTCTTCCAATCCATGAACACAAAATAACAGTCATCCATTTATTTAGGTCGTCTTTGATTTCTTTTAGCAATTCATTGTAGTTTTCTGAATACAGGTCCTTTATGTCTTTGGTTAAGCTTATTCTGAAATAAGCAGCTATTGTAAATGAATTTTTTTTTCCTGACTTCCTCCTCAGATTGCTCATTACTAGTCTATAGAAACATGACTGATTTTTGCATATTAATCTTATACCCTGGTACACTGCTGAACTTGTTTATTAGCTCTAGTAGCTTTGTATTTTTCAGGACTCTTTAGGTGTAGGATATTAACATCTGTGAATAGTGAAAGTTTTACTTCTTCCAATTCGGACGCCTTTTATTTGTTTTTCTTTCCTGACTGCTCTAGTGAGAACCTCTAGCACTATATTGAACAACAGCAGTGACAGTGGGCATCCTTGTCTTGTTCCTGATCTCAACAGGAAAGCTTTCAGTCTTTTACCACTGAGTACAATGTTAGCTGTGGGTTTTTCATATATGGCCTTTATCATGTTGAGAAAGTTTCCTTCAATTCCTATTTTTTGAAGTGTTTTTATCAAGAAAGGATGCTGGATTTTGCCAAATACCTTTTCTGTGTCAAACAAGATGATCATGGTGTTTTTCTTCTTTGATTTATTAACATGATGTATTATACTGATTGATTTTCTTATGTTGAACCATACTTGTATACCTGGGATAAAACCCACTTCTCATGATGAATAATTTTTTTAATTAGTTGTTAGATTTGATTAGTGAGTATTTTATTGAGGAAATGGGGTCTATATTCATTGGGGAAAGGGGTCTGTAAATTTCTTTATTCATAATGTCTTTATCTGGCTTTGGTATTACAGTGATGGCTTCATAGAATGAGTTTGATAGCATTCCTCTTTGTTCTTGGTTCAATTTTTGGAAAGAGTTTGAATAATATTGGTATTAAATCTTCTTTGTATGCTTGAAAGAGTACCTGTGAAGCCATCTTGTCAAGTGCCTTTCATTTTGGGGAGTTGTTTGATGATTGTTTCAATCTCTTTACTTATGATTGGTTTGTTGAGGTCTTCTATTTCTTCTAGGTTCATAGTAGGTTGTTTGTATGTTCCTAGAAATGTTTTCATTTCATTTACATTGTCTAGTTTGTTGGCATACAGTTGTTCATAGTATCCTCTTATGATCTTTTTTTTCTGTGGGGTCAGGAGTAATATCCCTGTTTTCATTTTTTATTTTATTTATTTGCATCTTCTCTTTTTTCCTTTGTCAGTGTAGCTAAGGGTCAATTTTCTTGATCTTCTCAAAGAAACAACTTTTGGTTTTGGTTATTCTTTTTATTGTTTTTTTGTTCTCAATTTCATTTATTTCTGCTATGATCTTTATTATTTCTTTCCTTCTGCTTGCTTTGGAAATAGTTTGTTGTTCTTTTTCTAGTTCCTCCAGCTGTGTAGTTAGGTCATTGATTTTAGCTCTTTCTTCTTTTTTAATGTAAACATTGAGGGCTATAAATTTCCCTCTCAGCACAGTCTTCACTGAATCCCATAGATTTTAATTTATGTTCTTATTTTCATTTGTCTTGAGATATTTACTGATTTCTCTTGCAATTTCTTCTTTGACCCAATGATTATTTAAGAGTGTATTGTTTAATCTCC
>JAQZBX010023048.1:13641-30861 GCA_029593785.1 Cabassous unicinctus | reverse complement strand
ATGAGGAGAGGAAGTTTTACAACGTTAGCAGAGTTGGAAAAACTTTTTATTTATTTTAGTCTTTATCTCCATTCCGCTTTGGGGAACCTAGATCTTTTGTGTTCTCTTCCCTTTACTCATTTCCTCTTTCTCTGTTAGTCTGTTATCATTCATTTTTAATTTAGTGCTAACACATTTCGGGACCTAAACTAGGGTTGCTAGAATTCTATTTGAAAAAATTTCTTGGTCTGTTCAAAGGTCATTCAGTTTTCCCAGTTGCAAGTTCAGTGGAAGAAAAGGAGACCTAGAGGATGACCTAAGAGAATACAGTTTATCCTGTTTAACAAGGTCTCTTTTATCTATTCTTGGCTTCTACTCTCTTTCTGTTGTAGTCCGGGCTTCTCTCCTCACACCAACCTCTTTAGCTCTGTGGTTCTGCTTCCTCCTCCCAAACTCTATAATCGTCCACTAGACTAGCCTTTTGGTCTCATGACCCAGAGATTTTTATTTTTAACCATGTGGCACTTAGAATAACAGACTCTTCTAAGAGTAGGTGGAGTGCATATAAATGTCCTCCTCAGAAACACCTCAAAGAGGGCTAGGCAATAGGCAAATACAGATCAGAGGGTACACTATGATTGGGTGAGGAGCATCAGTCATGAATGGCAAAAGTCTGCTGAAAGTTGGCTACTGGGGAGCTCAATTCAGGACTTACGTATTTTAGTGCCTGTTAATATGTGAGCATAAATGACTGTAATGAAGATTAAACTATCTTTGTGAGCACTTAATGGATATTAAAACACAAACAAAGAGACGATAAAGATTCTAAGAACAATTGCACTGATTTAGATGAACTTCTTAGGTTTTTGCTTCACTATACTGCATCTCAGTAAGTATGTACAAAACTTCATTAAAAGAGATAATATATATTAAATGCCTTGTGCATACCTGAGGCACAAAAATACAAATATATCATTAATTGTATCATCTTATATATTAGTCACATCATATTACAATTATATCCTATATTCTAATGCATAATATCATTAAAATTATTTTATAAGATTGTCATTGTTTCATATTGTTGTGATTTTATTTTAGTGTTCATGTAGCGGTTTTCTTCTCATACATTTCCCAAACTGGTGGGAACATTGATGAGGATATTTATTAAATCCTATGGAGAAATTTAAGTTATATCTTCACCTCAAATTTAAGTTCCAAGGTCCTATATTCAAAATGTCAGAATAATTTCTGCAGTGGACTCTGAAAGTATCTCTTTGCATACCAGTTTCTCTGCAGTTTGTGTGGATTTATATTTAAGCTTTTGGCTTTCACTTTTATCCCTAATTCAGCCAGGCTGGAAGAGTTGAATAGTAATACCATCTGGCATAGAGTTGAGCCCATATCAGCATATTGATGTTGCAGCATCAGCATATTGATGCTACTGACACCAAAATGATTCTCTGTCTCACTAAACTGCTTCTCATAGGCATTTAGCAAGTGCGGTGACAAAAGAGAGCTGACAGTAATCATCCACCAGAGTGAATGAGCAGTTGCCCATTGGAAGAGAGAATGTTACACAGTGAGTTGGTGCATTATTACAATGACACCAGTAGATCCCAACTCTAAATAATAAATAAGAATGAGTATGTGACTATCTGTTGCTAATTGATGATTAATACTGAGACCAGAACACTTCTGGTTCTAAACGTAATTAAAAGCTAAACTCACCATAATGAAGACATCTAGAAAAAACTGAAGCTGTTGCTCAATCCTATATAGAGAATAACTGGCTAATAAATTTTTTCACCTAATTAACTTTTTAGTTGAAGAAAAACATATATACAGAAAAGTGTCCCTATCATTCTTGCACACCTCGATGAATTTTCACGCAGCTATCACACTAGTGTAACCTCCACGGGGATCAAAAAATAGTACATATCATCGGTATCCCTCCTACTGCCTAATAGTCATTACTCTCAGCTTTCTCCCCAGAGCTAACCATTAACCTGCATTCTTACAAAATAAATTATTTTTTATCTGTTTTTAAACTTGAGGCAAATAGAATTGGACTTTTGTGCCTGACTTTTCTCATTCAAAATTGTGCCTGTGAGCAGTGTTGTGTTGGTAAATTTTAACAACTAGTTATACGGGGAAAAAAGTATGCATATATGTGTAAATCAGTTTATTGTTAAGTTTACTGATATAAAAGCTGAATAGCATAGAATTTGCAAATAATAATAAAAGATACAATACTCTTTATTGTATAGTCCACATATATATAACTTTAGTATTACTTGCTATCTCTTGCAAAAATCCACTATCTGTTGTAATTCTTTTCCCAACAATAGTATCCCAAAATCGGTTTTGAAGAAAGGTTTGATTACTATCTGATTCAGCAAAGAAGTCAATCACGCCATTGGTAAATGTGTGTCGTTCTAATAGTAATGTTGTTTGATATTTTCATTTACCTTGATGAGTGAGATAAAAGTGAAACTTTACTTGTTCATTAATGATATGAATGACTTCTTTCCAGAGATGGGATAATAGATTTTGAAAACTGGAAAGATATTTCCTCAACTTTTTTTGCCATTCTCAGTGTAGCAGCTACAGACACAACAAACTTTTAAGTGTAATCTGCAAGATGAGCATTGTCTCCATCACTTTCTTAAATCTAGACCAGGGGTAGGCAAACTTTTTCTATAAAGGACCAGAGAGTAAATATTTATGGCTTTGCAGGCTGTACAATCTCTGTTGCAACTACTCAACTCTGCTGTTGTAGTGAATGAGCATGGCTCTATTCCAGTAAGATTTTATTTACCAAAAGAGGCATATGGCCTAATTTTCCCTATGGGACATAGTTTGTAACCCCTGGTTTAGACAGTCAACTATAAGGCAAACCCTGATTTGTATACCTGCTGATTATCATGGTGTAAATACTCCCACCGTGGCCAATTTCAAGCTAGTGTGAAGTTGGGAAGTGCAGTAGTACACTATTATATAATATTTTCATCATACAAATATAATATAATAAATGTAATTTACCTCAAGACATGAATGAATCTCACAGGAAGCTGGATCATACAAGTGTCAATTGTTAAATTTTCAGGAATTTTGCAAGCTGTTACAGTCAGTATTAAAATTAAATTACATAAACTTTTTTATTTTTTTATTTTTAATCTTGTATAAAAAATATTTTTCCAACCAAAGACATAAAGATATTTTCCTATTCTACTTGTTTTACATTTTGCCCTTAAATGTATAACCTATAACCCTTGTGGAATTGAATTTTGTGTGTTGTGTGCAGTAGGAGAGACAAGATTCATTGTTTTTCTATATGGAAAAGTAATTGGCCTGGTGCCATTTATTGAAAAAAAAATCTGTCATTTATTCCATTGCTAGATAGTGCCACTTTTGTCATAAAATATAATAGGTTTATATATTTAAAAAAGAATTCTTATAACTCAACAACAAAAAGACAAACCACCTAATTTAAAAATGGGCAAAGAACTTGAATAGACATTTCTCCAAAGATACACAAATGGCAAATGAGTATAAAAGATGCTCAACATCATTAGCCATTAGAGAAATGCAAATCAAAACCACAACGAGATATCACTACACACCCACTAGGATGGCTATCATATGAAAAATGGAAGGTAGTAAAGATGTGGAGATATTGGAACTCTTGTGCATTGCTGGTGGGACTATAAAATGGTTCAGGTGTTGTAGAAAACAGTTTGGCATTTCCTCAAAAAATTAAAAGCAGGATTACCATGACTGGGCAATAATAGGTATTATAGGTATATACCCCAAAGAATTGAAAACAGAACTGAAACAGATATTTGTACACCAATGTTCATAGTGGCATTATTCACAATATCCAAGAGGTGAAAACCACCCAAATGTCCATTAACAGATAACTGGATTATATCCATATAATGGAATATAATGAATATATTTCAGCCATAAAAAGAAATCAAGTTGTGATACATTCTACAACATAGACAAACCTTGAAAACATTATGCTAAGTGAAATAAGCCAAACAGAAAATGATGAATATAGTATGATTCCATTTATTTGAAATATCTAGAATAAGCAAAGTCAGAGAGACAGAAAGTAGATTCAAGGTTACCACGTGCTGGGGAAAAGGGGAATAAGGAGTTTTTGCTGAAAGGATAAAGAGTTTCTGTTTTGGGTGATGAAAAATTTTAGTAATGGAAGGTGGTGATGGTAGTATAACATTATAATAGTTTTTAATGCCACTAAATTGTACACTTAGTATGTTAAAATGGCAAATTCAATGGAATAAAATTGAGAGCTCAGAAATCAACCCTCACGTTCATGGCCAACTGATTTTTGACAAGTTGGCAAAGACCACTCAATTGGGAAAGAATAGTTTCTTCAACAAATGGTGCTGGGAAAACTGGACCTCAATTTGCAGAAAAAAGGAAGGAGGACCCCTACCTCACACCTTATACAAAAATCAACTTAAAATGGAGTCAAAGACCTAAATATAAGAGCTAGAACTATCAAACTCTGTGAAGAAAATGTAGGGAAGCATCTTCAGGGCCTTGTGTTAGGCAATGGTTTCTTAGAAATTATACCCCAAGCACAAACAACAACAGAAAAAATAGATAAATGGGACCCCATTAAAATAAAAAGAAAATTGCTCTTCAAAGGACTTTATCATTAAAGTAAAAAGGTAACCTACACAGTGAAGCAGATGTAGCTCAAGCGATTGCGCTCCCGCCTACCACATGGAGGTCCTGGATTTGGCTCCTGGTGCCTTCTGGAGAATATAAGCAAGACAGTGAGATGGCATGACAGGCAGGTGTGGCAAGCTGATGCAACAAGATGACGCAACAAGGAGACACAAAGAGGAAAGACAATAAGAGACACAACAAAGCAGGGAGCTGAGGTGGCTCAAGCAAATGAGTGCCTCTTTTCTACATAGGAAGTCCCAGATTTGGTTCCCGGTGCCTCCTAAAGAGAAGATGAGCAGGACACAGAGAGCCCACAGCGAGTGCAAATGAGGGAGGGGGATGGAATAAATAAATAAAATAATCTTTAAAAAAGAAAAAAAGATAACCTATACAACATGAGAAAATATTTGGAAACCTCATAACCCATAAAGGATTAATATCCAGAACATATAAAGAAATCCTTCAACTTAACAACAAAAAGACAAACACCCCAATTAAAATATGGATAAATTACTTGAACAGAAATCACTCCAGAAAAGATATACAAATGACCAGAAAACATATGAAAGATGTTCAATATTATTAACCATCAGAGTAATGCAATTCAAAATCACAAGTCACCATTTCACACCCAACAGAACGGCTGCTATTTAAAAAAAAAATAATAATAATAATTACAAGTGTTTGAAAGAATGCAGAGAAATAGTAGCACTCGTTCATTGCTGGTGGCAATGCCATTGGTACAGCCACTGTGGAAGACTGTTTGGTGGTTCCTCAGTAAGCAAAGTATAGTACTACCATATAACATTGCAATCCCACTACTAGGTATATACCCAAAAGAACTAAATGCAGGGTCTCAAGCATATGTTTGCACACCGATGTTCATAACTGTGTTATTCACAATTGCCAAAAGACGGAAGCAACCCAAGTGTCAATCAACTGATGAATGGATAAATAAAATGTGGTACACACACAATGGAATATTATTCAGCCATAAAAAGGAATGATGTCCTGATACATGCGACAACATGGATGAACCTTGAAGACATGGTGTTGAGTGAAATAAGCCACAAACAAAAGGACAAATACTGTATGATCTCACTGATTTGAAACAATAAAAATAAGCAAACTCATAGTCAGAATCTAGAATATAGGTTACCAGCAATGGGGTGGGGATAGGGAATAGGAAGTTAAGGCTAAAAATGTATAGCATTCTTATTTGGAATGATGGAAATGTTTTGGAAATGGATGGTGGTGATGGTAGCCCATCATTGTGAACACAATTAACAGCACTGAAATATGTATCTGAATATGATTTAAAGGGGAAAATGTTAGATTGTATACAGTAACAGAATAAAAATTTAAAACCAAAATCCATGGACGGAAAGCTGCCCAGCCGCCAGCAAGCCCCCAGTACCTCCATGGCAACTGCACCATACAACTACTCTTACATCTTTAAATATATTATTTTTGGGGACATGGGAGTAAGAAGATCTTGCTTCCTTCATTAATTTACAGAAAAATATTTTTGGCTGATTGTCCTCACACAGTTGTGTCAAATTTGCTACAAGAATAATTGAAGTTAGTGGCCAAAAAATCAAACTGCAGATTTGGAATATAGCAAGACAGGAACGGTTTAGAGCTGTTACAGTAAGTTACTACAGAGGAGCCATGGGAGCTCTTATGGTATATTTTATCATTAGAAGTACATATAACCACTTAAGCAGCTGATTTTTAAATGCAAGGAATCTCACTAATCCAAATACGGAAATAATTCTCACAGGAAATAAAGCAGATTTGGAGACACAGAGAGATGTGACATATGAAGAAACCAAACAGTTTGCTGAAGAAAATGGCTTATTGTTCCTTAAGCAAGTGCATAAATGGGAGAGAACATAGAAGATGCCTTTCTTGAGGCTGCCAAGAAAAATCTGTCAGAACATTCGGGATGGAAGCCAAGTCTGGTATATAGCACAAACCCTCAGCCCCGCAGGGAGGCTGGCTAATCAGTGAACCCCAACCCAGAGAAAAGGCTGTGGCTGCTAGGGACCTCTTTGCTGTGGTCCTCATTTAACCTTTCACCTCTGTGTTGGAAGCAGTACTTTTTACTGCCTCATTGTCTTCTGTACATCTTACTGGGTTTAATTTTTTTTAAAAAAAATCCATGGAACTGCACTATACAAACAGTGAACCCTAAGTTAAACTATGGACTTTAATTAATAGTACAATTATAAAAATGTGCTAACATGGGTCATAACAAATGTTCCACACCAATGCAAGATGGTGGTGGTGGGGTGGTATGTGGGAATCCTGTGTTTTTTATGCATGATTTTTCTGTAAACAAATGCTTACCTTCTAAAATAAAGAAATTTTAAAAGATGATTATAGAAACTATGAAGTGAGCAAACTAATTTATTTTTTTTTTAAATGGACCAACTGAGCTACTGAATTAAGTGTGGCTGATTTGATAGAATCAATGTTTAAAAAAATCTATTCCATGTCAACAATGATTAAGGGGATGCAAGGTATTGAAATGGCAGTCTACCTTCCCTTCTCTTGGAATTTGAATGCTTGAGAAGTGATGAAAGTTATCAGTCAGAAGCTAAAGCATAATAAATAGTTAGACTTGAGAAGAGTACAGATACTCTTGTGAGACGTTCAGAAGGACCTAAAAGAACTGTGTAATCTGAGTTCCATCCACCAGATATTTTTAACAAGTATAATGTTATTAACTATGCACCTTTAGTTATCATCTATGTGTACGAATCAAATTGCTTTAACCTTCCTAAATATGTGAGTTTGAACCCTCAGTAGCAAAGCACATTTATAATGCTTGCATAGTTAGCCTATTAAAAAAAAATAAAATCAACAATTGTGTTGTGAAAAAAAGTCAGAAACTTTAATAAATGCTTTACATATATGAAACTTATTTTCTTCTAAAAATAAGTGGGTGCTTTCTTTCAATTGACATTTACATCTCTATATAACACAGTGAATCATGTGGTGGAAGATGGACTGTGGTTAACTGTACAAATATGAGAGTGTTCTCTCATGAACTGTAACAAATGTACAACACTAGTACATGATATTAATAATAGAGGGTGTATGGAAAAGCACAACAAGTGTATGCTATGGACCATAGTTAGTGGTAATAGTCTAATCATGTTATTTCATAATCTGTAACAAATATTCCACAGCAATGTGAGGTGTTGGTGGGGGCGGAATGTATGGGAATTCTGTGCATTATGCATGACTGTTTGATAAACTTACAACTTCTCTCATTAAAAAAAAAAAAACTCAAAAGAAAAGTGGATGCAGCTATGACCTCTATTTTACAGACGAGGCAAGAACAAAGTTAAGTAATTTACCCAAGGGCTCAGCTAATCACATAAAAAATGGGATTTGAATCTGAGCTGTCTTGGGTTTAATTTTGCTCTTTTAACCATACATCTATACTACTTTTGAAAGTGGTTTTCAGCAAGGAAGTGATATTACCATACGTGTGATATAAAGATCATTCTGCAGCACTATGAAGCATAAACTTGTAGACCTGAAGACCAGGTAAGAAATAGTTAAGGTAAGAGAGAGTAAGGGGTCAACAAGGCAGTAGCAGTTGGGGCTGGAAAAGAAGAAACAAAATGCATGTCTGATTAGAATGGTGTATGAGGAATCCAGGTTGACTCACAGAGTTTCAGGTTTGACAATAGGACAATGTCGTCCCATTCACTCAGATGATGGAGCAACAGGGTTTAGGGAAAAAGAGAAAGGTTATTTTGGACGTGTTGAGTTAAAGCTGCAGCATGGCAAGGAGATGGGTAAGATTCAAGATATTAGGAAGTGAAATGCAAAATCTCTGTTGATTGAAAATCCAGGGAGAGGACAGAGTAAAGAAATGAAGGTTTGTGTGATGCTTCTAAGGACTCTGACTTGGGCAAATGTTAAGAATAGTGTTGACACTCACAGAACTGGGAGACGTAATGAGTTTGGAACATAATCAGTTTGAGGCACTTGTGAGAAGCCCAAATCAAGAGAGGTTATGGATAATTGAACATATTAGTCTGGGCTCAAAATCTTGTAAATATAGATTTTTTTAAAAATTTGAGATGATGAAAGAAAATAAGCCATTTTAAACACTCTGGAAAGTGTAGAGTGCTCCACAGACTATTATTAGCTACTATTTTCGTTGACTCAATTAAAAAAGACCCTGCTAGTGATATCTCCTTATTCCATGATTAATTGGTGGGAGAGAAGCATTGCTTGTGGTTTTGTGGAGGTAAAAGAAGACATCAGCATTTTGTTCCTGATAAGAATGGCATCTTGCCAGTCTTAGAAACCATTTCAGAAATTATTCACTTGAATTTTAACTGTGAACAATTAAATTCTTTTAGAAAGAAATGTTAATTTATTCTTTAAAATTGGTTACTATCAATTGTGGTACTAAAAAAATGCCTTCCTTTGGGTAATTGGTTGGAATTGAGGATTTTTCTATAGTACAGACTGAAAAGCCCTGTTATCAAGAAAAACACAAATTCTTTGCTATGTTCCAGAAGCCCAGGCTTAACCTTCATTTTTGGATCTCCGTGGTTCACTTGGGAAATAGGACTGAACCAATGAGAAAAAAAGTGTGGTGCTTGAGCCCTTAGCTCCTAGACTACATAAGGAAGATCTGAAATGGCTCTGTAAGGTCTCTTGAAGAAGTCATTCTTCCTCTTGCCCCTTAATGCTCTAATAATTATGGAACCAAGGCAAGGTAGGAGGGGAACAAACGTGAGGGGAAATGATAAACTAGACAAGAGAAATTACTGATTCATTCAACCAGTCATAATAAATATTCACCAAATACAATACTGGGTATTGGGAATATCAGAGAATAAATATATCTCTTCTCCATAGGGACATTGTAGACCAGTGGAGAGACAAATTTATAACTACCAGGCAAAATGTTAATTATGGTAATGGAGATAAAAGCAACAGACAATAAGAGAATAGGAGTAGGGGGCACTTAAAACTACCAGTCAAAGACTGCTTCACAGATAAGATGGTATGAAATAAGAGTTGAGGGATGAGCTGGAATTTAACTGGCAGGAAATCTTGAAGGGGCTCCCACTAGCCAAATGTGGGATAATTTGAAATTTTAAAAAATAACAGTAATTATAGCACATTGAATAAAAAATATTCACAGGTCCAAAATGATATTCAAGAAAGAAAGCAGTAAGGAGAGAGAGGATAGGAGTGAAGGTGGTGGGAGAAAAAAGGCTAATAAATGCTGGGGAGATAATAAAATTAGGAGATCATCATTTTGAAATACCTAATGTAATACTTAATTCAAACATGACTCATGAATAGATGCTTAGACTGTTGGCTAAAAAACTTTTGGGGAATGTGATATTTGAAAAGTGCCAAAGTATCATCCCAGAGTTTACTTATTAATTACTTATTAATTACAAAGGGAAAATGCACCCTTTTTCCCTTTGTAATTGATATGGCAGACATTGTCTTAATTGAGTGATCAAAATTTAGCATTTAGCGAAACAATGTGATATTATGTGCCTTCTGATGAGGTGCAATCAGAAGTATACAACATCAATTATGAAGTTATTTTGGGCCAAAAATGTTAAACCTGAATCTAATCAAGCCTCTACTTAACTTCCAGGTTACAGGAAATACAAAGAATAGAGGAGCATGTTAAACAATGCTGTGAAGAAACAATCAAGCAAATTCAGAATGTAGGGCTTTGTATAATAAAATGTTCTGGACTTTCCCAGGTCAACATCTTAGGGAAAAAAAGGGCGGACTGCCTTGATTAAAAGGCATTCAAGAGACATAATAACAAAATACAGTATGTGAATCTTGATTGAATCCCTGTTCAGAAAAAAAAAAACCATTAAAGACACATGTGGAAAATTGGGAGGAAATTTGAATATGAGCTGGATATTTGGTTATTTTGTGGAATTGTTAAATTCCTTAGGTGTGATTTCTTAGTTATATATAATATATGTATTCTTAGAATATGCATGAAGTGTTATAATGTCTGTGGCAAACTTTGAAATGATTCAACAAAAATGGATATATATTTGGCAACATGTCGATTTTTGAACTTAAATGGAAGATTTACAGTTAATTGTACTAATCTTTTAACTTTTTAGTGACTAACAGTTTTCAAAATAAGAAGTTAAAAATATTGTTATAGGGTAGGGGGAGCTTAAAATTATATTTCATTCTAACAAAATCATTTTGATGTTATTTCTATCTCATGATGTTTAGTAATGAACCAAAATCTCTATCCTATCAATTATTCCCCAAATTGTATTGCAAAATTTAACTTTTCTATACAGGCATACTTAATTTTACTTAGGTAATATTATGAATGCACTATAGCATAATGACTAAGTATGGGAGCTCTGGAGTAAGTTCTTGTGTCAGTTTCTAAATTCCATGAGCAAGGACTTTCATCTTTTCACTACTGTATCTCCTGTGCCTAGAACACCACATGGCCATAGAGAGTGTACAAATCCTACATTCTGAACAAATGTATTTTTAGAATAGACATAATGATGGCCCCTACCTCAAGCATGTTTCTGTATAGGAGAGGCATTAAGGCAGCAATCTTGTTGAAAGGGAGGGCTAGGGAAGCTGAAGATGCATTTACATGGTAAGCATTGCTTTTCTTTAGCTTTTCATTTATTTGGCACTGTTTTCATGCTAACTCTGTCAAAATTTCCAGGTCCTGGGTCACTCTAGATTTAGGCATAATCGAAGGGGCTCATCACCTCCACTGTCTGTGTGCAGCAGTGCTTCGTTCGTTCATTCATTCAATATTTATTGAACCCCTACTTCAAACCTTGATCAAGCCCATGAGGATTCAGTGATAAACAAACCAACTAACCACCCAAACCAAACAACATACAAAAATCCCTGCCTTCAAGGAGTCCAGTCCAATGCAAGTGAAAGACAAGAAGGCAGTAATAAAAATAAACAAACACGATAACTCATAAAACAAACGTGTTCTCAGGACCGTTTTTCCAAGACTCCGCCAAAACAAGTATCAGGGACCAAGGATAGAGTTTCTGGCATGAGTTAAGCAAATCACTACCAGACTTTTGAGGACGTTATATTCAAATTTCTACCAAAAGAAGTGCTGCCTCCTCAGAATTTTAGGCTTCATGATCTTAGAGGGATACTGCTTCAAAGACAAGATCTTCAACAGTCTTTTTCTTCCCTGGCCCATTGCTTCCCTGCATCAAACTTCTGGCTGCTTCCTGATTTATCAGCCCAGACACTTGATGCCCAGCTGCCCTTTCTGGCCTGAGGTTAGATCTTTTTGGATCTTGGATCAGTGTCAATGTTGGTGTATATTCACTTGACAAGGTGCTTTTAAGGCCCTCCAAGGGCTGCCTAATGTTATTTGAGTCTACTCCAAGCCCCAAACCTGTGTCCACTGTGCTACAACAGTGTACTTGACTTGTCACCATAGAAGAATCTGTCTTAAAAGACATCCTCAGACTTTCTGTTCTTATTGTAGGAGATGGTTCTTTCCTTAACTTTCTGTAGATGGCTCTCTCATGCCATGTATAAATGGAGACTAAACCAGACTCAAGCAAAACCAAACAGTAACATCAGTCTCAGTTTGCTGCTATTCAACACACTAGTGTAGTTTTTGGGTTCAGAATTTCCAGATAATTTAGGAAATACATATTTCCTAAGTTCTAGTATTATATTCAGCTTTAACCAAATTAGGGTTGAGGCTCATACACCTATTAAATCAAATCTTCATATATTTCAATGCAGTAAAACAAAAAACAAAAACTTGCTAATAACTAAAACCAAAACATCACCATGCAGTCAGGATATTTGATTCATGTTTTGGGAAATACAATAAATCCCACTCTGATTACAGCATTTCAAATTGGTAGATAAAGAGTCCCTTATGAATTAAAGTTCCTTAAAAACATCAAGTCTATATAATAACTTATTTTTATGACTTTAAGTTATAGTCATTTAATCATTTAGGCTATGTAATCACTTATATTGAGCGTAGCTATTGTGAACATGTAAAAATGACTTTTCAATAATGCAAATGAACATTTATATCTTTTTTCATTAATTTGAATATGCAAACTTTTCAACTGTGGTAATTTACATGGGGTTATAATTATAAAACATCTAAGAAAGAGTTTTAAAATCAATGCAAAATATAAAAGGCACACATGAATGAATATGTATAAAAATTGCAGCCACAAGCTATTACACATATAATTAAAATGGATTTATTGCTTTTGGCTTTGATTTTTTTCCCCTGTTATTAAATCATTATAGGGATCCCTTGAGTTCAATTATAATTACTGATATACACATTATAATGTTTCACACATATATAGTACATATATAGTCTTTAAAGCTGAACTAATGTAATAATATATATGCAAATCTAAATGAGTAAAATTCAGGTAATTAAAAATTATGATCCCTTAAGTAGCGTTAACATATAGGTAATTATGAATTACTTCATTGTATGTTGAATTTATATCATAATATAAAGGTGGAATTATGGTATTTGTGAATTCTTTAAATTTCATAAATTTGTAATCTTAAATTATTAGGCATAGCTTTCTAAGTTTAATGATTGTATTCTATATTTCAGGGCTTCTTTTTTAGCCTGGACAGGCCAATCATTCCCTGCACACAGTCCCCTGCTAAGCAAAGTTCTCCTAGGTGATTGTGTGGTATAAGTAACTATAATGATATCTATAGATGATACTTTCTTGGTCACAATTGAGGGAATGGGTGGGTGGTGCTCTGCCCAAGTTCCTCAGTTGTATAGATTTGTCAAGTGCCTGAGTAGTGATTAGGGTTGGGAGCTTCACCCAAGAGAAGAGCTGGTAACTCATTAGAATAATCAGATTCTCCCAGTGATTTTGAAAGTGAGAGTCAGAGAAAGCTGAAGAGTTGGTAGAAGGAACAGAATTAAAATTTTAAAAGATGGAAATAAAGAAGCTGAATCACCTTTATAGGGGAACACTGCAATAAAACATAAAATCTTGTTTTCTGAGATAACAACAAGGTCATCCAGTTGCCAGAGCTGGTCTTGAACAACGTTCTAGGTCAGTCTCTGTGAGTCAGCTCTGTCAAGATCCCATTTCTCTCATTATGGCCGGTTGTTTGACTTCTCCAGGATTCCCACATGGCTGAGCTTCACATGTGTCCATGTGGACATGTGGACAGAGTAACATGAAGTGAACTGACTGTTCCTTGCAACCAAAATATCAGTATAAATTGGTACCAGGAGTGGGGCAGTACACAAGAGATGCTTATAGGAAATGAGGGACATGTGAAATTGGTTATGGTGATGAGGCAGGGTTAATGGGCAATGAGAATTCCCTTCAAACAGAGATGAAATGCTGGCAGCCTGTATTTTGTGGTGATAGAACAATTAATTAAGCCATAACACGTTGTTTCTTGATACCTAGATAGTACATATTCAGCAAAAGCAAGTCTTTTGGGCTTTTGTAACCCTGAAGACTAGGTCCAAAAGACCTATAAAATTGTAGGGTCAGGTGAATTCTTGATTAGTCCATATCTCATATAAAAGTGTTGGGCCCTACATGTCAGAGTTTGGAGTCCTGGTAATTAAAAAATCTAAGAAATAGTAGAGGTTAAGTGACTTGCCCAATGTCACACCAATGGTATGTAGTAGAGACATGAATGCATCCAGCTTTTGTACCTCCAAATCCGGTTCTTTTCCTGCCACAATGAGAGTTCAGTCTTTAACCCTTTTTGATTTTTTTAAGTTTCATTGTTCTTTCATATTGTCTTCTGGAGGAAATTATGCTCTTTTCTTGCTGAAATTTTCAGTTATGACTCTCACTGGTAAGCTCTTACAGCATTAATGAACAAGAAGCTGTGTGTTTATAGGAAGTATTGTTATTTTTTCCTTACTTTGAATCTACAGATATGGAAGCAAAGAACAATGACAGTAGGACAATATTATAGAATGATCTGTGTTTTTTTTGGAGTTAAATTTAGAGCAGAACAAAGTTAGGGACCATGATTTTTAATCCTCAGTGATCTCCAGTGACTACTAGATACCCAGTGAAAAAAAGTTTTTTCCCAATTATTTCCACTCTGAATGAAACATTTCCCATTGAACATGATATAAAGGAAGTGAATTAGATTTAGAAATACAAAGCATATTTAAAATTGACTTTTAAAGAATAAGGAAAAGAAAAAAATGTCAGCAATTTGAAATGCAAAGGGATGTATTGAGGATTATATATGTGAACATTTAGGCTGACGTTGGAATAAGATTTGTGCCAAAGGCCTTATATTCCACATTGAACGTTATCTGTTGGACCAATGAAGGACTTGTTCCTACAAAGTTTTTACTATTTTAGTAAAAACTAAAGTATTTTACATTTTAGTAGGAGTACTTTGCTGAAATGTTCTACTAGTGTATGTGATAAAATTTTAGGATAATCAAACTTTTATGATTTTAGAGTGTCTCAAATATGGAGAGTATCTTTCTGGAGATAATACTTGGAAAATATTCCTGAAGCCTATTGGGGAAATATAATTGTAAAATATATTAGGTGACAATGATCAATTACTTATTTGCTTTTTAACACTTTGCTAAAAAGAAATCATAGAATTCAGCTCTATAATATTGACCTCAACTATGCAGTCAGTCTCCTAAGGAGAACCTAACTTTTATAGCCTATATATCCTTGGTGTCGCCCCTATTCCTTGAATGGAGGATTGAGAACAAAGGTGGGAATCTTCAGTGTGGTCACATACTAGCTTTGTCCCATTCTCTGAATGATTAAAGGTATTTGAATATTAGGCCTAAGTTTACTTTCTGGATGAGGAAAAGGGAAGACAAAAGATAAAATCTGCCATTTTTCTTTTGGCACATTAAAAATCACAGGAATCTTTAACTACTCTCCTTTATCTGCCCCTACAACAAACAAGCAAGCAAACCCAAATACTCACACTAAAAGTTCCTGTGCTTCTTTGAACATTTTCCAACATAATGCATAGATTAATCCCACTCTAGAGACAAGTTTTTCACTATTCTCCAAGAAAATGCAAATTTTTGGAACATGCTAAATGGTCAAGGAGGCAAAAGAGAGAGGAAGAGGAAACAGACATTTTTCATAGGTTAACTCTCCTCTCTTACCCCACTGGGAGGTAAAAGAGACTGTCTCCACTTTACAGAGTAGAAGGTGTTAATTCACTCAGTCAAGATCACCCAGCTACTGGCAGAGACTATATCTGACTCCAAAACACGTGCTTTTTCTAGTACATCACTTAGCTCCTCACCCTAAGAGAATATTTTGTCACAGAAAAAGATAAGTCTTAACATTTTCAATAAAGATCATGTTTTCTCTACATCTTGTAGCAACTAAGACCTCTTTTCTTAGGTTAGTACTTGCACAAGCATCATAAATCATAAAAATGATAGCATTCTGCTAATTGAAGACTCCCATGTTTCCTAGGTATCTTTTATATTCTTAGTCAGTTGATTTCTGCCAGGGAATGCCCTGTTAGTAGCAGCTGGATGATAAATATTTTTAAATAATGATAATAACCAATAATGGTAGGACTTCCAATGAACTGTATAAAATTTGATATTATATAGAACACTTTCTTTGAATTCGGGAAATCCATGTTGCCAAAAGGATGTGTAAATTCTTTGGTAAACTGATCTCAGGAAAAAGAATTAACTTATTTAATCAACGAATATAATGCAAACATTGCTATTTTACTTTTACCATTTCCCCCTTCTCTTTTGCTTATTAATCAAAAACTATTCTGTTTCTTGGCTTGGAGGAGATGATGCTAACAAAATGTACTGTAATTGTTTAGAAGCGATTTTCTCCAGAGAGCCAGGAAGCCGAAGTAGTTTAGTTTCCTATTACTTTCTGCCCCCTGGGTTTTACATTAGTTCTGCACTGACTTTCTTGTCTTGTGTATTTGTAAGAGTAAACGATTAGGTAGGAGAGGCTCCAGGGGACTGTTCTTGGCAGTAGCAGGTTGTGCTTAACTACCTTCTACTTGCATGCACCTGATGCCATCGGTTATTAACAGAGTTTGTGGGAATCAATGACTACAATATCTCTTTGCTTAATAGGTGTTCGCAAAGGAAGAAAACGATGTAATAACATTTATTTGCAGGTGCATCCTATGGTCTTAATCCAAGAAACAGGATTTTGTAGAGTTGTTGACAGCTGCTTTACTTGTTCTATGTTTTCATTGCACAGGTTGAGTCATGAATATTCAAAACATGGTCTGCCTGACTATGCTCCCCATGGGAAAAATCAACAAGGAGCGATGTGTGTGGTAGAAAGTAATGGACAGCAAAGGCTGTTGTAAATGGAGTGGTAGGAATAAAGCATAAGCAAACCAGAATGATGGTGGAGACTGTTAGTGGAGGATTTTAAGAGATGAAAATATGGTACATTTTCAACAAATGTGTTGAAGTCATAATATAAATGAAAGTTGTGTTGCTACTTAGAAGATCCTGATGACCTCCATTTC